>CM069908.1:628551-797611 GCA_036172215.1 Camellia granthamiana | reverse complement strand
CTTCAGAGCCTGTTCTGAGCGAGGATGACACTGAGACCAGTGAGGCTGAAGAGGCGGCGGGCCAGCATGCAGACTCGTCCGAGAGCGGGGACGATGACATTGGCTCAGGTTCTGAAAGTAGTGATGCTGATGCCGAGGAGGGCTTCGAGGCAGGGAGCGGAGATGGCTCTGATTCTGGCAGCGAAGCTGATGGAGACAGTGCTGCAGAGTCCACTCCACCGAGAAGGAGGACGAAGAAGGCTCTAGAGCTTGAGATAGCTGGCACTGATCTATTGTATTCTTGCTTAGTTTCTTTTATCAGTAGTGTTAGTACTTTGTATAGCTCTAGATGAGTTTTAGTTTCTTTAAAAACTTGAACTGCACTTTTGTAAAAAGGTAACCATGATTGGAATGAAAAAAAGCTTTTGTTTGAACATGTGTTATATTTGCATTCCGAGCATCGCATAACCATGCATATCATAAAAAACAAGGTTAATCTTGATCGAAAAATGTATGTTGCATTGGTACTTTCTTAATCAAGTAATGAACCAACCAACACTTAACAAACAAAGTAAAACAACTTAATGAACAATGCAACAACTCGATAAGCAAAACAATACAGATACAAATCGATAAGAAATAACAAAAACTCGATAAACAAACAACTCAAATGCAACTTGAAGAACTTACTAAAGTTAAAAGGACTCAAAACAAGACCTCAAAACACACAAATAACAGAATAAAACTTCTGCAGCCAACTAGTACTTCACCAGGGAAGAGAAGGGGCATACAAGAAAGGCCTGTCGGCCATGAATGGTGGCCTACCGGCCATCAGTTCCTCTTGCCAGCCATCAGTGAACCCATGCCCGACCATCAATGAACCCATACTGGCCATCGATGTGCAGGACCTCTAAAATGTTGACACTTGGCCTCCACCCATTGCCTTATCTTCTACAAAAGCCCCAGCTTTGTATTTTCTTCATTTCAGCTCTGTTTTTGCCACAAATGGAGCCGTTCTTTGCCGAAAAACTTTGCAATTGGATCACAGCTTTGGATGGCTTGGAAAAAGAGAATTTCTGGGGTTTCGGGATAAATGCACTATTTCCCCTGAGTTGTTCTCCACTGTGTTTTCCGTTCCTTCACATTGCAGCTAGGTGTTGAAATTGGATCACACATGTGTTTAGCTTCGAGGGGCAAGAGATATGCCCTACAATAGAAGAAGTCCAAGTTTTTATGGAATCCCCACGTGACGAGGAAATCTAGCCTCAATCATGTTTTGGTCACATCCAAGATCTAGGAAGGATGTGCGGACTCACTTTGCATGAGGCTCGATCCTTGATTCACAATGGAGAGCTGGATATTCCCAGTCTCATTCATTGATTTTTTGATGCCGGTGACCGCGACGACTGTCTTTGGTAGAATTTTGGACAGCATGCTCTTTGTTTGTGTATGTTAGCTCATTTTCTCCTTGCCCTTGGTTTCGGTGGGTCTAGCATTCACTTGATCAAAGTAGCTCAAGGCTTGAAAGAGGGCAAAAGCTGTATTGGCTGAGACTTTAATGGGTTTGGACGCCTTCCATCGACGGGAGACAAACAAATTTGCAGGAAGTCCACTTCTTTTGCAAGTAATGTTTCCCATCCCATCTCACATGTGTTTCTCATATCTCTCGGCACTCAGGCTCTGTTTTTCTCTCAAAGCCCTTTCTCACTTTTTCTCTCAATATACACCTCTCTATTCTTTAATCTCTCTTATTTTTCATCCCTCCCCAGATATGGCTCATGGATAGGTTGAAAGTAGTGGACTCCTGCCCTGCATATTTAGCGTGAGGTTATTTCCTTTGCCAACGGCTAGTTGACTTCCCAAACGAAGGGCGGTGGTGCCATTGGATGTGCAACAGGCTAGCTGTTGACATTGCTTGGCGTTGCCCTTGGTTTGATCTGCCCGAGATGAGTTACAGCATGTCCCGTCAACCCAGCATTCAGCTGATCGGCTTGACACACTTTGTCTTCTACTTCCTATTTAGGTTCAGGCGTCAGTTCAGACATGACAAAACTTGCCCGGAAGAGGGGATAGAGTACCCGGCTTCATTTCCAATCTGAGGTTCACCATTGGCATGATACCCAGCTGCTTGGAGGACGAGAGAACTTCTAGCTCCTGCTCCCAATTTCAGTTGTGCACTTTCTGTCGAGTGTTTGGCTTGGCTTGAAGAAGAGGTGCAAATCGGGCCTACTTTAATGTCTGAAGCTTCCACAAGCTCTGGGAGAGGACGCAGGAACACCTGACTCATCTATGCCCCAAGTTTATTGCTTTAATCTAACTTTCAAGTTTTCCTTTTGAATGTAATAAAAAGAAACTTTGATTTGCATCGAAAGTTGGAGAACTTTGTATTAAAATCAAAGAAAGTAAAATTGTGAGTACTGAAAATTTTCCTTTGGTCAAAAAATGGTCTAAGTTGTAAAAAAATTAATTTGAACAAAATTAACTCTTATTAAAACTTTTCAAAACCATTTTCGATAAGGATCACAACTTGACACACATGGAATCTATCCTCGAGTTATTCAACCCTGAATCCAAAACAATGGAAAATTGCACCTTGTCTGAATGGCACTGTTCAGCACTATAACCAGCTCTCAGCATGAAGGTCACAACTGAAGGCTTAGATACAGAAAAGACAAAGATGGCCTAATCAAACACATGGACACAGTTGATTTGGAAGTGTTTACGGCTGAACTTCAGAATGAAGTTGCCTACGTATCCCAAAGATGGGAATCAAGCCTTACGTAGTTCAGTTTGGGTTCACTCGTGTATTAACACTCTCCTTTTACGGTGTAACTTTTGCCAAGGCCGCCCTTTCTGGGTTTTCAGCCTTGCGAGCTCAGTTTTTATTTTTTCCAATTTTTTGTGCTCTAATTTTTGCCTAGGTCGCCCTTCCGGGTTTTCGGCCTAGCGAACCACTCAGGGATAGTATTTCTTCAACTTGGCCATGTTGATTGGTTGGGAGAATTCTAGGCGATCTAAGTCCATAAGGATGACAGCTCCACCCGACCAGATTGATTTGATAATTTAAAGGCCAGTCCAATTGGGTCTGAACTTGCCCCTAGGTTTGTGGATGGGAGCTCGGTTGTCTTTGAGCACCAAATCCCCTTCTTTAATATTCCCAGACTTAACTTTCTTGTTAAAAGCCCTGGCAATCCTACGTTGATAACCTTGAACATGGTGCAGTGCTTTCAGTCTCCTCTCATCAAACAGCATTAGCTCTTCGAACCTGCTTTGCTACCAATCTGCTTCTACTATCTAGCACTCAGCCATAACCCGCAACGACGGTACCTCAATTTTGATCTGCAGAACAGCCTCCATCCCATAAACCAGAGAATACGGAGTTGCCCTAGTAGATGTCTGAATTGAAGTCCTGTATCCCCAGAGTGCAAATGGCAATTTGTCTAGCCAGTCCCTGTAGGTTTCCACCATCTTCTGTAGAATGTGCTTGATATTCTTGTTGGCGGCCTCAACAGCTCCGTTGGTTTGTGGTCGATATGTGGATGACTTATGAAAAGCCACGTTGTACTTCTCTAACAAGTCTATCACTTCTTTCTTGAAGTGGGAATCGTTATCTGAAATAATCTCGTTTGGAACTCCATAGCAACAAATGATGTTATTCCTTATGAACTTGGCTATATGCGACGCTTTCAGCACCGCATAGGACTGGGCTTCCACCCACTTTGTAAAATAGTCTATTGCCACTAGGATATACTCATGCCCAATTGACCCTTTCGGCGTAACTGCCCCAATAATATCAATTCCCCAGACTGAAAAAGGCCATGGAGAAGTCATGTTGTACAGCTTCGACGGTGGGATATTCATGCGGTTTGCATGGATTTGACATTTATGGCATCGCCGAACAAAACCGATACAATCCTCCTCCATGGTTGACCAATAGTAACCCTGCCTGAGAATCTTTCGGGCTAGCATTACTCCGCTCATATGTGCTCCACACTCTCCCCCGTGGATGGCCTCCATTAGGCGCTTTGACTTTTCTGCATCGACGCACAGCTTGTGCATTCCCAGATGACCCTATTTGTACAATTTACCCCCGCAGATGATAAACTGAGCAGCCATACGCCGTATTGTCCTTTTATCTTTGGCATTTGCCCCTAGTGGATAAGCCTCATTTTCCAAGAAGTTCCAGATATCATAATACCAGGGGTTTTGATCTTGAACCTCATCTATTGCGGCGATGGTCTCGTAGGCTGGCATTTATCTCTGTTCAATGATGATCGGATGCATCCGGACTCCCAACGAGACGTCTATCATTGATGATAGAGTTGCTAAAGAATTAGCGAAGTTATTGTTGTCTTTTAGAAGATTGATGAAGGTTAGCTTCTCAAACCGAGGAATCAGAATGTCCAAGGTTTGGTGATAGATTTTCATCTTCTCCTCTTTCACTTTCCAGTCTCCTTTTGCTTGAGATATAACCAGGTTTGAGTCCCCGATGACGTCTAACCTTTTTGCCCCTAGTTCAAAGGTGGCTTCTAATCCAGCGATACAGGCCTCGTATTCTGCTTCATTGTTCGACACTTTGAATTAGAGTTTGAAGGCTAAAGGTATGTGGGAATTGTCGGGTGCTATCAGCAACACCCCTATAGTTAGACGCTCCGTCAAAGTACATTGTCCAGGTTTCTTCCTCGACTTGCAGAATGGCCTCAACCGGGAATAGGTCTTCTACCTCTTCATCCCCTTTTACTGGGTGATCTGCTAGGAACTCTGTTACTGCTTTCCCCTTGACAGATTTGCACATGACATACTTCAAATCGAATTCGAATAGGAGAAGCAACCAACGGGCTAGCCTACTCGTAAGTGCTGGTTTCTCAAAGAGATATTTGATGGGATCTAATCTCAAAACCAAAATTACAGAGTGAGCTAACAAGTAGTGCCTCAACTTCCTGGTAGCCTATACTAAGGTTAAGCAAGCCTTCTCGAAAGGGGTGTAGCGGGTCTCATAGTCCAGCATTTTCTTGCTCAAATAGTAGATGGCTTTGTCCACCATATCCTTAGATTCCTAAGCAAGCATGCATCCCATCGTTGTGTCCGTAACTGACAGATACAAAATCAACGGCCTCTCCAGCTTTGGTGGCGACAACACGGGCGGGTTCTGAAGATACTGCTTGAAAGAGAATTGACATCGGCCGTCTCATTGGAATTTCTTTCCCTTCTTCAGGAGATCAAATAGTGGTTCACAACTCAAGGTTAATTTTGCAATAAATCGTCTTATGAATTGCACTTTACCTAGAAAGCCTCATACCTCATTTTCTGTCCTTAGTGGTGGCATTTCTAGAATGGCCTTGATTTTGGAAGGATCGACCTCGATGCCCCTTTATGTAATCAAGAACCCCAGCATTTTCCCTGCTATCACACCAAATGTACACTTCTGTGGATTCAACCTTAGTCTGTACTCTCTGATCCGTTGAAAGAATTTCTCTAAGGTGGTGTAGTGGCCCTTTCTTTCCTTGGACTTGACAATCATGTCGTCCATGTACACCTCAACCTCTTCGTGGATCATGTCGTGTAGAATTGTGGTCATAGCCCGTTGATAAGTAGCCCCAGCAGTCTTTAGACCGAATGACATCACCCTGTAGCAGTAGGTTCCACATGGTGTGGTGAAGGCAGTCTTCTCTCTGTCCTCAGGTGCCATCAAGATCTGGTTATACTCGGAAAATCCATCCATGAAGGACAGTAGCGCATAGCCTGCGGTGAAGTCCACCAATTCGTTAATGTGCGGTAGAGGAAAGTCGTCCTTTGTACTGGCTCTGTTCAGATCTCTGAAGTCCACACATACCCGAATTCTGCTATCTTTCTTCGGCACTGGAACAATGTTGGCCAACCAAGTTGGATACTTAGATACTAGCAAAAACCCTGCATCTATCTGCTCGGTGACCTCCTCCTTAATCTTCAAAGCCCAATCCGGGTGTATTCTCCGAAGCTTCTGCTTGATAGGTCGGGCCTCGGGGTCAAGAGAGATCCAGTGCTGTACAATCTCAGGATCAATTCCAGGCATGTCTTCGTAGGACCATGCAAAAACATCTTTGAAATCTTTTAATAAAGCGACTAAGCGCTCGTGTTCCTCTGAAGACAACGTGGACCCGATCTGGACCAGACGCGGATCCTTCTCAGTACCCATATTAATTACAGTGATTTCATCAACAAGGGGTTTTACAAACCTCCCCTCCTCTCGATCAATCAAATGTTTCAAAACTGGAGGAATTCCTTCATCGTCGTTTTTTTCAAAATTTTGAAAATCATGATCAATGCAATACACAAGAGGCATGAAAAAGTACTCAGAATCTGCCGCAACATTTTCATTCAAAAGGTCCTACCCGTCCAATTCCTCAGTTACAGTCAACTCAAAAGAAAAGGAAAAAGACAACCTGGACAAGACAATGGCATCCGGGTTGTCAACCCTAGGAATACCGGACTCCGACTTAGAAGAACTGGAATCTAATTCCAACTCCATAGACTTTATGGAATTAGATTCCGACTCACTACCTGATTCAGAACTGCTGGACAAAAAAGCCCTCCTCCAGCTGCCCAGTGAGGAACGGTGCATTAGATGCATCCAAAATACCATTGGAATGGTCCACACCTGATTGATCTCTGATCATGGAAACGGTGAAGTCATCCCCTAAGCTCTCTGGTTCGATTTGAGGATCTGAAAGGAGACACGCCAGCACTACTCCTATCTCGAGTTCAATACCATTGGACTCATCCTCTGTGCTCTGTTCAATCTCAGGAGTTAAGTTAGTCGGTTCTTCTGCGACTTCATCCTCTTGCAGCTGTAGGTCGAAGAAAATCTCAAAGCCGGGCAGACGTCGCTTCTCAGAGTTTAACCTGGCTCAGGAAAGCCACAAAATGGGAAGTCTTCCCCCTTTCGGACGAAGCGTTCGTTCAGAGTTCCCTGAATTGGTCTGTGCACAAGCTCATAGTGCTTCCCACTTTGTTTAGCTTTGGCTCTTCCTGCCATTTCTTTCCTTTTTGGGACCCAGTCCTCTTTGGTAGGCAAGTAGCCGAGCCCAAAGGTATGTGGGTTATGTGGCACTTCGACCAGTGCAGGAATGCCCTTCTGGCCGCTCTTCCTAATCCCATCCCGGGTATATGTTGTAGCTTGTTCATGAGGTAAACTGATTGATCACTGACCTACAACCCTCATCAATAGCCAAGATGTTTTGCACCACCCGAGCCTCAGCCAGGGTAAAACCTGACAGGAAAACATCCTCATCGCCGTGTACAATTTCCAGTATTGGTGTGGTGACATCCGACGAAGGATGTATAGATGAATTTCCAAACACAATGGCTACTCCCTTTCCAAGAGGCTACTTCAGCATCCGATAAAGAGTGGAAGAGATAGCTTTCACTTGGTGCAACCACGGCCGTCCAAGGAGTAAATTAAATATGGCCAGGATGTCTAGGACGTGAAACTCAATATCCTGTTGTGCCGGGCCAACCTGTGTTCTGATCTGAACTGTCCCCCATCACCTGGGTCATTGGTACAAAATCCGTTGGCTTCAAGCCAATGGCATAGGCTGTGCGAGACGGACAAACATTAATTGTAGACCCAGTGTCCACCAATACAACCGGCACCCACTTCTCTCTACACTCCACTGAGATGTAAAGCGATTTGTTATACGCAGAGCCCTCATGTGGCAGTTCCCTTATCAGAGAAGGTTAAGGTCAGGGAAGCACCTCCCGGAAGACGAGTCCCACTAGTTGCTTTGGAGTTGTGTTGATAGACAGCTTGGCCTTATCCATTGCTGATAGGTCCGCTTGCCTGTGCACCCGTGAAGCCATGAGCAACCCTCAGATGGATATGTCCGCTTGGATCTTCTTTAGATGCTTCAGTACAGCTTCTTCCTCCAACTGTTTATCTTTCTATTTTTCGGCCTCCTTACCCTTTTTGGATGCTTCTGGTTAGTCTAAGTGTGGGGGTTTGAAGTACCGCCCCGCTTCTAGTCATGTGATCTACTTCCTCAGAATACCAAGTGCCGTCTGGTAGATCTTGACCCCAATCCTCATCTGTATGGGCAAGATGCAGATCATCGTCTTCCCACCAGACTCCTTTGGCAACCGACAGACAATTGTCTGGTTCCGTTGTGATTACTCTGACATCAAAATCATTCCTTGCAGGGTGTTTGGCTTTTCTACCTTCCTGAAGGTTCTCATCCTTTTCCTATTCAAACCGCTTTAGTGCGGCTTCTTGCTCTGTATCAGCAGTACTTATGATGCCCATCTCTTGGGTGGAATTCTTAGTACCGTCACTCTCCGGCAGCTTTCCTTCGTCCACGGCCGTTCTGGCCCTTGTAGCACTTCCTACTTCCAGCTGCTCTAGCTTTGGTTGAAATCCCTCATCCACATCAGGCTCGTCACTGAGCCACCCAGAATTATCGGTTGACCCATTCAGATCAAACTAGTTAATGTGCACATCTCCCGAATCTTGTTTATCAAAGAATTGCAAATTGTTGATGTCCTCCTCGAGGTCAGCTAAGTCATCCAATCCCTAGCTTGGTCCATCCTCCCGGACTACATTAACCCCCATCCCTATTGGCAACTCCACCTCGGGCTTGGCCTAATTGGTTGGTGTAGACTGCCCGGAACTCCCGCTCCCGCGCGCGAAGGCGCGAATCGTGGTTCTTAGCTACTACAGTTCGGACTCATGTCATGGTTCTAAATCTAATCTCGCAAAGTGCAATGCAAGACTGATAAATCACCAAAGAGTCCCAAATCCGGCAAATCGTTTTGGAAAACTGATTTTTTATAAAGAAGTGCCAAACATGGACTGCTTTGCCAGATACAAAGTCGCCACCTAAATGTTTTGTGTTGGGAAATTTAGGAAAACCCTGACTCGTGCCTAAGGCCATGTGTCTGTCATCACCAAAGTTGCCTTGGCTCGGGAACTTGGGTACGAGAGGGGAAGGTCATGCAATGAGCACCCCCGCTCGCTCGATCAAAGATCGGCCTTTACTAACATGATATGTTGTTTTTGAAACACATGTGTTCTTATTCCGGTTTATTAGCTAATCTTACTACGTGATGGGCGCAACATACAAGTATAGACTAAATCACTCAAATTGGAACAAAACGTCTTATGTTTGTTTGTTTGAAAATGGTTTTGAAGGTGCTACTCGCAAGTAGGCTAAGATGCAGATTTGCCACCCTCAAGTGGGTTTAGAAAAACATGATTTTGCCACTTCAAGTGGGCTTAAAACTCACAATGATCAAGCTGTTCCAATCCAGGCAATCAAGCCTTCACCCACAGGCATTCATGCAGTTAAACACATAAGCAGTTAGCCTCATGGTAAGCATGCTATCATGGCAGTCACTTACACACATGCAAGGATGCTAAAGCGTAAACACTCACAGTGTACTCCGAGCCAAAAAAGAAGCTAGTAAGTAATCAATGCATGATCCTAGCTATGTCAACAATGCCTAATGCAACACATGCAAAAATGCAACTAAGATAGGCTCGGCTATTCTAGAATGGCATATGAAATGCAACAATTTTGGTACATGTATTCAAATAGTGTAGACACCCCATTTTGACCAGCCCTAAGACTTGGGCACTTTGTTTTGACCACCGTCATCAAAAAAATCAAATTGAAATTTTAATCCCAAACCTCACCTATTTTGGCCAAATTAGTTTATATCATATAGTTTATTACTTTGTAGTATTTTATAATTTTATATATTTTTATATAATTTGATGTGTGTGTATATATTTTGAGGTGGTGTATTTTAGAAATAGAAAATAACAAAAACAAAATAAAAAAGAGAAAAAGAAAAGAAATTGAATTCAATTTATATATATGTCTATGTTTATATATTAAAATATAGATAGAATATATTATGATGAGGTTTTGGGTGGGAAAAATGATAAATTATTTTAAGAGATAGTGGGTGGTTCATGTGAGTGGTCTCGTGGGTGAATAATATTAAAAAAAGAGAGCAAGTGAGAAGATGGGGGAGAATTTCAGGAAGTGGTTCAAAAGCTGATGGATTTGTATGTTAATTCGGTGAAGTGGATTTTCAAAGGTGGTGGGGTGGTATGTTTTAAAGAAAAAGAGGGAGTGGGTGGTCCAATGGAAAAAGAGTGGATAGTGTATGATTAAAGAAGAGGACACACATGGGAAAAGGGGCCTGGGGGAACTGACATAAAAAAAAGGGAACAACACATGAAAAAAGGCTCTCTCTCTCTGGGTCTCTGATCTCTCTCTTGGGGTGGAGTATTGAGTGGAGGATTGACACACACATGATATCCATCTCTCGCTCTCTCTCTCTCTCATGGAGGTTTCTTGAGGAGCTCTCTCTCTCGGCTTGAAAAGGAGGGAAGAGGAGAAACAACAGAATTGATCAACCTCTCTGCTATAACACACACGGCACACACCCATGAGGGGACTGATACACACCTAACACACTGCCGCATGATACACAGCACACCCAGCACCACCAGCCACAGCCACCACACCACACACACCCATGCACAACACACCCACACACGCACACAGCACATAACACTCACTCAGCCACCCACTCAAACTCTCTCTCTCATGGCTCTCTCCCTCCCTCACGACTCTCTTGAATGATGCACACCCAGCACCACCACACCACCACGGCAGCAACACACACATACCACTCTCTCACTCACGGCACCCATACACCTCCCATGCACACACCCACGGGATCGACTGCCACAGTCGCACACACCCACATTGAACATACACACACATCTCTCTTTCACTCACGGCAAACCCACACATACATCACTCATCACCCACATGCACAGACAGCACACACGGCTGCTATCACACTACACACACCCATAGAGATCACACGGCACACAGGAGAGATACACACACACACAACAAGATAGGGAGAGAACACAGCTCGGGGAGAAGTGAGAGAGAAATAAAATTTGGTCTCTGTTGTGCGCAGGAATAAATAAGCAGATGATGCTGGGTTCTATCGTGTGCTTCTTGGGTTATAGTGTTATGGTGCATCTAGGGTGATCGGGTGATTCGATGACGTTGGAAATAACCATCCTAAGGTTTTTCGACTTGTAGAATCTATTTTTTAGGTTAGATTCTGTAAATTTCGAGGCTAGAATGATGATCTATAATCAACAAATTCAAAAAAAGCAAATGGAAGATCTATGGTGAGATCTTGTCCAACCGACATGAAATTTCAGCAGGATGATCATAGAGCCGGGACGGTCATATCCTACGATTAGGATCATAAACCAAAGTCGGACAATAAACCGTTGATTTTTGCTAGTTGCTGAATGGCTAGAGGTGGGGCCCTTCATTGAAGATGCTTAACGTAGATTTACATGGGCTGAGGCATTAAAGACACATGGATCTTTGCTAATTGATAAATGGCTGGGGATTTCAAACTTTTCTTTTTATTTGGAGTGCTTGTGAGATTTTATTTTTCATTCACCTCTCTTGGATCTGTAATAATCAAAGTATTGTAATAATTCCCCCCACCCCGCTCCTTCCCCTTCTTTAATCGCTTTCCCTAACTGTACATGTATATATATCTGACATGCCATGCATATCCATGTTTTACATTTATGTCTCATGCATTAAGATTTGGCTACATTTACATGTGTGGATTTAATCAATTCTTCTGTGATTCTATGCGCTACCTCATGTTCTTGAGATGATTCACATGCCATATCTTAGAAGTCGAATCTTTAGTTACATCTCATGCATGAATTGCATTAGGATTTTGTATATAGGATCATGCATATTTTACTAACTTTGTTTTGTAGCTTGTTCGCGGGACGTCGGTAAATATGTGAGTTTTTATGCTTTAGCATCCCGCTTGTACATAATTTTCTTATTATGTTTAGCATCCTACCATGTGGCTATTTGCTTATGTGACATAAACTGTTTGAATGCTTGTGGATGAAGGCTTGTTATTTGAATTGGAATAATTCAATAAATGTACGTTTTAAGCCCACTTTGCAGTGGCAAATTCACAAACTTTAAGCCCACTTTGTCAAGTGGCAAATTCAAACCCTTTTTCGAAAAAAACAAACATGAAATTGAATTGTTCCAATTTGAGCAAACTAGTCTATACTTGTATGCTTCATGTAGTAAATTTTAGGATTTATTCAATAATCAGAACATGAACATATAAAGAAAATAAAAAGTCATATCATGGTTTAGTAGAGGCCGATCTTTTGATCGAGTGAGCGGGGGTGCTCATTATTGACCTTCCCCTCTCATACCTAAGGTTCCGAGCCAAGCATCCTTGGTTACGACGAACAGTGGCGTTGGCACCGAGTCATGGGTTTCCTAATTTCCCAAAATATTAGGTGGCGACTCTGAGATCTGATGACGTTGTCCAGTTTTGACAAAATTACAATAAAATGGATTTTCAATAAAAGTTGCCAAATCGGGACTCTCATTTATGTTTCACATTGCACTCGTGAAACTTGAGATCAAAGAGATCTCGGGAGTCTGAACTGTTTAACGCTCGCGGGTACCCCCCGGGCATGTTACAAATAGGAATTGAAATACAATGCAGTTTGAATGATGCGCCGAGCCCAGTGCATGCAAGACAGATGAATGATGCAAACATGCAAGCATAAGGATGCTAATTGAAACGTGCCCTAAAACTAACCATCGAAAGCTGGTAAATAAAAGGGAGAAAGATGTGGGGTCGGAAGACATGCATCACACACACGCACGCTTAATACAAAATTTGCCCTCGCGGCAGAGGGTCGGCGGAGGGTGCGAATAAATAATACAAACCAACTAATTAACTAACTATGCTAGCTAATTAATTATTACAAAACTTTAACTAATTAATCAAATTAATTAAATTACAAAACCAACTAAGTAAGAAACTAAGATAGGCTGCCATAGCTCTACCTCGGAATGATGAATGATGCATGCTCGGTCGCGTCCTCCCGAAAATCCACTACCGTGCCTCATGATGCCTTTGTTTGCACTGTTTTAGATTCCTGAAAATTATGCCAACTTCCATAGTGCTTTTGAACCACCTTAGGAACAATCTGAGGGGTGGTCGGCCAAGAGGAAAGGCCATCGGCCAAGTATAATGATCATCGGCCAAATTTCAAGGCTATCGGACAATTTTGATAGCCGATCGGCACACTTAATAGCGGATCGGCCACTTCTTCCTGCAAACTTCTTCTTTTGCTGCAACCGAGCACTAACAGAGGCATGGCAGTGTATTTGTAAGAAAATGTGTGTGCAACCACACTCCTTATCATGTCTAAGGCTCAAAGGAGTGTAGTGCTCGACTCTCGAGCCATCAATCACGCATCTCAATGCATGATGGCCAAAGAGGCCGAGTTGCACAAATCAATGACAATGAATGCACACAAATACCACATAAGACTCAATGAACCTCCACCTTATCATGCATGATCAAAGACGTCGGTGACCTAAGGAATGAGGCGCATTTCATCACTTCAAGTATGAAACGCCCCTCGTTCCCTGTGTTTGGATCAACATCCAATCCAAACACAATGCAATGCAAAGGCATGCAAACATAATGCAACATGCAACATGCAAACAACATGAGTATGTAACAACATGCAAATGTGACAACATGCAAACAACATGAGCATGCGACAACACGCAAATAGTAATGCAATGGCAAGGGCTATGTAATGCAACACTTAATGGACCGAACCAAACTCAAGCAAGCCTCATGTATGCCAAGACAATGGCCAAAGTACATTGAAAATGAAGTCCGAAAGTATACACTAGCATGCATGCCAATTGGTTCACAAACAAAACATGAAGGCACCAACTCTCAAGCACATTGAAGGAGTGGAAAGTGTGGGAATGTGGCAGTGAAATAGGCTCTGAAATCACATTCCAAAGGATGCTAAATCATGCACATGTGACAAACAAAACATGCTAGTGGGCTTAAAGCTTAAAGCTAGCTAAGGGACTTATACCATGGCCATATCAAGCAAGCCCCAAAGGGCCAAGGTGACTCAAAACAGTCCCAAGGCAGGTCAAAATAAGGCCAAAACATGCATGGAATGAGGCCAAAAGAAGCTAGCATGGTGAGCACAAAACATGACGCATACAAGGCCAATGAAGAGGATTACACTACACCCACCAAAACCAAGCATGAGATGACTATACCAATGAAAATCAGTGTTATGGCATGTCAAAATAACACCAAAAATGCACTGATATGGTAGCCCACAAGCTTAGGCAAAAAGGCATGCATATAGACTCATACTTAAGGCATAAAGCATGACTCACCAAAAGCATTGAAATAGTGAAGCATGAGAGAGTATGGCCACACCATATGCACTGAAATCATATACCAACTGATGCCAAATCACGCAAATAGCCCAAGCAATGCATGCTAGTGGCTTGGAAACTCAAAGCTAACAAGTAAGAATGAACTATGGCTATACAAAGCATGGCATGCATGACCAAAGCAACTTCAAACAGAGCTTAAGCATGCTGAAATATGAGTAAAAGCTTCTTTGAGTTGAGCCAAAATCATGCTAAAACAATGGCCTAAAGTACAAAGCATGTTAGGCTAGTGAATGGATTTGCACTACAAGTGCAAAGAGCATGCATGATATGATCAAACCAAGCCAAAATAGTGTTATAATATGGCAAAACAAGGCCTAAGACATGCTGAAATGGAGCCACAAAGAGATATAAAAACATGCCAACTTGGTGAGCCATCAACACAAGCATACAAGAGAAGGGGAGGGGGGACAAGCCCCTCCTATTTGTGACCTCAAAACACCCTTTCCACCACTGAAATTCCTTTGGAATTCAATGGTGAAGAGGCCAAACAAAGGCTAAAACAAAGGCCTAAAATGATGGTTCAAAACAAGGCCAAACAAGGCTCTAAAGGGGGTAGACCACCCCCAACACCAAAGAGGTCTCAAACCAACATGTTAAACTCTTAGAATCAAAACTTTTTTCAGTTGAAAGCAAGGCCTAAAACAATATGCAAGGATGGCCAATATAGTATACAAACAAAGGCTTAAAAGGGGAATACACTCACCCTTGAAGCACAACTTTGAAACTAGCAGCTTTTGAGGCAAAAACCAACTTTCAGAGCTCAAATAACACTCCTAAGAATCTCAGCTCAAAGATGGTGGTGTATTGCTAGGTGTTGTAGTGCAAAGGTGAAGAGAAAACACACTTTAAGGCACAAACTCACACAAATATAGAGAGAGAGGAAGAAATATAGAGAGAGATATATATCTTGTATATCAAATCTCAAAACGTCTGGAAAGGGAGAGGGGCCTCCCTTTTTATAGAAAATCAAGTCCCAAGCTTGTTGAGGAAGCTTGGAGCTTGTTAAAATCCATCCATACACGTGTATGGAGGATACACCAAGTGACCAACAACTGGCACCAGCTGGAAGCAAAATATCTGCAAAAGCAGAAAAAGGGGCCTCGGCCAAAAAAATGGCCGATCGACCAAAAAGAGTGCTGATCGGCCAACACTTATGGCCGATGGCAAGAATGAGAGGCCGATAGGCACAAGCCTTGGTCGATGGGTTGTAGGGTTGGCCAACATGCCACCCTATTCCCCAAGAAACAAAAGCCACAAGCTCTTGGTCCACAACCAAGCACAAAACAGACAAGTTGAGAGGTTCTAAGGCAAGGCGCGTAGCTGTAGACGTCCCCGAACGTCCCGGGAGGAAATCCAGTTTTGTTCATATGGGCTCACTACAGTTCGGACTCAAATTGTCACGGTTCTTAATCTGATCTCGCAAAGTGCAATGCGAGATTGATAAATCACCAAAGAGCCCAAATCTGGCAAATCGTTTTGAAAACAGATTTTTAGAATGAAGTGCCAAACATGGACTGCTTTGCCAGATACAGAGTCGACACTTAAATATTTTATTTTGGGGGAATTTAGGAAACCCTGACTCGTTTGCCTATGGCCACGTGTCCGTCATCACCAAAGTTGCCTCGGCTCGGGAACTTGGGTACGATTGGGGAAGGTCAGCTATGAGCACCCTCGCTCGCCCGATCAAAGATCGGCCTCTACTAATTATGATATCGATTTTTGAAAACATTATGTGCTCTTATTCCGGTTTATTAGCCTAGAATTACTACGTGATGCGCGCAACATACAAGTATAGACTGGATTGCCTAAGTTGGAACAAAGCATCGTATATCCGTTTGTTTCGAAAAATGGATTGAAGTTTGCTACTCGCAAGTAGGCTAAAACACGGGTTTCGACGAATTATTCCAACTCAAGCAACCCAACCTTCACCCACAGGCATTCAGGCAGTTATATCACATAAGCATATAGCCTCATGGTAAGCATGCTATCATGGCAATCACTCACACGCATGCCAGGATGCTAAAGCATAAACCTTTACCGAGTACTCCGAGCCAAAACAAAAACGAGTTAGCAATCAATGCATGATCCTAGTTCATGTTAAGATGGCTAATGCAACACATGCAAAATGCAACTAAGATAGGGTCGGCTATTCTAAGATGGCATGTGAGATGCTACAACTAACACATATTCAATTTGGAATTGAAATACAATGCAGTTAGTATGATGCGCCGAGCTCGGTGCATGCAAGACATATGAATGATGCAAACATGCATAGCATAAGGATGCTAATTGAAATATGCCCTAAATCTAACCATCGTAAGTGGTTAAATAAAAGGGAGAAAGAAATGGGGGTTGGAAGACATGCATCACACACACGCACACTTATTACAACATTGCCCTCTCTCGGAGGGTCCGAATAAACAATACAGACCGAATAAATAATTAACTACTCTAGCAAATTAAATATTACAAAACCCTAATCAATTAATAAATTAATTACAAAAGGAGGTGGCCGCAGGCCCACCTCGGAATGCTTGAATGATGTATGCTTGATCGCCTTGCTCGGAAACCTGTTGCCATGCCACTGTTGCCTCTGTTTGCATTGTTCTGCACCTCTGAGAATTGTGAAAATATTCTTGATGCTTCTGAACCACTCCCTGATCATTTTGGGATGCCACCGGCTAAGGGGAATGGTCACCGGCCATTGATAAATGGTCATCGACCAGTTGTGAAGCCACCGGCCAGATATTTTTTGTCGGTCGGCACTGTATGCAGTCGGTTGGCCAAATCTTCCTGCAGAATCCTGTTTTGACAGCAGCAGAGGACAGACAGTGCATGGCAAGGAAATTTCAAAGCAATGTGTGCATGGCCACTCTCCCTATCATGCAATGAACTCAAGGGAGCATGGCCCTCGGTCCTCGGGCCACCAATCACACATTTCGATGCATGATGGCCAAAGGTACCAAGTTTGCAAATCGATGTAAATGAATGCAACAAAACAAATGAGTGCTACACGCCCTATCATGTTGAGATCAAGAGCGTCGGCGATCGAGGATTGAGGTACGTTTCGTCACTTCAAGTACAAAACGTCCCTCGATCCTTGTGTTTGGTTTGACACCCAAAACTAAACACAATGTTATGTATGCATGCAATATGGCTGAAGTATGTACATGAGGCTAAGGTAACAAGCATGCCAAATGCAATGCAACCTATCATGCAAGCTAAACTAATGTCACATTAATATGCCAAGTATGCAACAAGGTTATGTAATGCAACTAGCTAAACAACATGCAAACATGCAAACATGATATAGTGCAAGCATGCAACTAATGTAATGCAACATGTCAAACATGCAATTACATACAAAGGTGGACTTAAACCGGAATGGGGGACCTCAACCATGCCCCAAAACAGTGGCCAAAATACCAAAATCAAGGCACCAAAATGCAAGACAGACATGTACACATATTGGTCCATCGCTTAGGCCACAATGCACAGCCTTCAAACGTGAGCGGGATGTGATAAATATGAGGATATAGCATTATAATGAGCTCTGAAATCACATGAAGAACGATGCCAAATCGACTACACAATGCAAACATGGCATGCCAATGGAATTAAAACTCAAAGCTAGCTACAGTACTTGAACCATGGCTATATCAACCAAGCCCCAAAGAGCCAAAATGACTTAGGACAGTCCTAGGGCAGGTCAAAATAAGGCTAGAACATGCGCGGGGTGAGGCCAAAACATGCTATAAAGATGGGCACAAAACAGGATGCATACAAGGCCTAAAAAGGCAAATGCACTGCACCTCTTACAACCATTCATGGCATGACTTAGGACAATAAAATCAGAGTTATAACACACCAAAATAAGCCCCAAAACCCAATGAGAAGGTCTCCCAAAGACCAAATCATGGAGGCACATGCAATGGTCCAAACAAGGAGCATGAAACAACAACTCTCCAAGGCATGGAATAGGTGACAAATGCGAGTGTGTGGCCATGAAATATGGACTGAAATACGATGACAAGTGATGCCAAATCATTGAAATAGCTCAAATGAAGCATGCTAATGACTCACACACCCGAAGCCAACAAGCTAGAATGCAAAGAGGCTATATAAAGCATGGCAAGTATGACCAAATTGACACCAAACAGAACTTAAACATGTTAAAACATGACTAAAAACTTCACAAGGCCAAGTCAAAACATGCAAGCATGGTGGTCTAAATGCACGATGCATTTCTAGGCAAAATAGAGGGATGCAAGGCAAGTGTATGGTGCATGCAAGGGGTCAACAAACCAACCTAAAATAGAGGTAAAGCATGACCAAATAGCACCAAATACCCACTGAAATGGAGCCAAAATCGACTAAGCATACATGCTACCCTTATGAGCCAAAAACACAAGCAAATGAGACATAAGGGGAGAGGGGTGTCCCTCCCCTATAAAAAAACGTCAAAACCCCTTCACCACCACTGAAAATCCTCTGGATTTCAGTGGTGAGAAGGCCAATACACGAAAGTTCCCAAAGCTCAACAAAGAAGGCACAAAAGAGGCCAAACAAGGCCTAAGAGGGGGAGGTCGACCCCAAACACAAAAATGACCTTAATGAAACATCTTAAACATGAAAAATCAGAACTTTTATCAGTTAGACACAAAGCTCAAAATAGCATGCAAAGTAGGTTAAAAGCTAGTGCAAGAATGGGGAATATAAAGCAATAGTACTCACCCTTGAAGAACACTTCAAGAACCAAAACTCCAGCCCCCTTTTCTGATCAAAACCAACTCAAAAGCTCCAAGAACAAACTCTCAACACCTCAATAACCAAAGTATGGTGTAACACTAGGTGTCTTAGTGCAAAACTAAGAACAAAACTCACTTTTGGACACTCTAACACACACAAATGTAGAGAGAGAGAGATATATATATATAGAGAGAGAGAGTGGTGTATATATCATATATATCTCTGATTTGCTGAACCTCCTCAAAGGAGAAGAGAGGCCTTCTTTTATAGAGCAAGACAAGGGCCTAATCTTCTTAGAGAAGCTAAACAAAAGGGGTCAAAGGGGGTCAAGCTTCTTGAGGAAGCTAAGACAAAGGGTTCAAGCCTCTTGAGGAAGCTAAGACAAAGGTCCAAGCTTCCTTAAGAAGCTAGAGCAAAGGGTGCCAGCTTTTTCAAGAAGCTTAGAACAAAAGGGTGCAAAGGGTGCAAATCCTCCATACATGTGTATGGAGGACAGATCTGTGTGCTCCAGCTGGCACAGCTGGCATGCACAATTCCTAAAAAAGGAAAAAAAAGAAGTCTCGGCCAGAAAGTATGGCCGACTGACCAAATTAAAGGCCGGCCGACCATCAAAGGTGCCGACCAGCCATCACCAATGGCCGGTAGCAAGAGAACATGGCCGGTGACATCATGCCTTGGCCGGTGGGATCCGGGAATGGCTGACAAGCCATTCTCTGCCCTCAGAAGCAAAAACTAACAAGTTCTTGGTCCAAAACTAAGCACAGAACAATCCAGTTAAGAGATCCTGAGGCAAGGCGCGCAGTCGAGACCTCCGGGAACTCAAAATGAACACGAACATGGATGATCATCGGGTGTTCAAACGATGACGTCCAAGTCTTGAGGGCGGTCAAAAATGGGGTGTCTACACCGTTATACCACATGCTGTAGTTCATTGTGGGCACACCTATGCCCGTTATTTGTTTAAACTTAATGCACGCACACTGCATATTCATCAATTCTGAGCGTATTCAAACACAAGCGCACACACTGCATTCTCTCTGAAATTCTGAACATTTTCAACATATGCACACACGCTGTATTCTCCCAAATTCTGAAGGCATTCAAACACATGTACACACACTGTATTTTCTCTGAAATCTAAACGTTTTTGTCACGCCCCAAACTCACCTCTAAAAGTTTGGGCATGACCACCTCAGAAACAGACATAAAACCTGATGAATATAATTTATGGGGCCTGAACGGAAGCATTTAATATCATATAAAAGCGTAAAAAAAATTAACCATTAAGCTACCAGTACTATGCCAGGATCGTAAACAGAACATAATACAGGAAGATAGCTATGTACATATATATATAAACATTACATACACATCAATCCTAACAGACATTTAGGGTACAAATTAAAAATTAGCGAAACTCCATAACTTGAACGGTCAACACCTAAGAGCTTAGATACTCAGGAATTGACAACTGGGTAACGGAAGCCACAGGTTAAGGTTGACCTCCAGGTTGAGTGCCTACAGAAACAGACATAAAATAAAGTGAGCCAAGCTCAGTGAATAATAGCACATAACAATTCAATGTTCAACATGAATTATAATACATATCCGTGCATTTATCAATAAAGAGAACATGTGGTTAATTTGTTTCTATATGCATAACAAGGTATCTTATTCAAAGAACTTGTCATATCTTGAACATTCGGAGTTTCGTAGCATATCTAGGCATTTTGGGCAAATTATCCAGAAAATGTATCATATCATAAACATGTCAGAGGTTCATAGCATTTTTATCATTTCAGAAAATACTTATCATATTAAACATTTCGTAACCCAAAATATGGATTTCATTAAACACACTTTCATATACCAATGTAGAGTTCACATAACGAGTCTGAATTTGTGTTTAATCATAATGGTCTTAGACCTTATCTTGGAACATATCCATAACTTCACAAATTGGCCCTCGGCCTCATTGATTCATAACTTCATAGCTTCACAAATTGGCCCTCGGCCTCTTAGATTCACAAGTTCACAAAGTGGCCCGCGGCCTCATAGATTCACAAGTTCACAAAGTGGCCCGTGGCCTCATAGATTCACAAGTTCCCAAATGGCTCCTGGCCACATAAGTTCATAGTTCACAAATGGCCCATGGCCACATAAGTTCATAGTTCACAAATGGCCGGTGCCACATAAGTTCATAGTTCACAAATGGCCCATGGCCGCATAGGTTCATAATTTCACAAATGGGCCCTGGCCACATAAGTTCATAGTTCACAAATGGCCCATGGCCACATAAATTCACATATACATAAATTAGCTTTTGGGTTTCATAGGTTCACAATTCGGCTCTTGGCTTCATAGTTTCACAATTCACAATTCGGAAATTCATACTTCACATATTCGAGATGAATATTTCACAAATCCTTTTGATGTTTCCATAATTTCACAATATATCTTACGTAGCATACATAACATACATGTCAACATAATTCTTACGACGAAGGTCATAACGTCAATAACAATAATCATTAACGGTTAAAGATACATCGAAGTACTACTACTCACAGTGCTCCAACGGAGTGCTTGGCCCTCCTGAAGTGTGCCCTGTACACATATATAACTTAGTCATTAGTTCTTTTTCCTTCCTTCATTATTCTTCACAAGCCTACCATTATCCATCCATTATACCACAATTTCCTCCATCTCAATATATCTATATATAGAAATAGAAGTTTAGCATTCTTGCAAGCACAATATGGAATTTATAATTAATCCCTTCGATTTCAAGATAGGAAGGAATTGTATGGACATCTTCCACATTTTTCCAAAAATAAATCATTCTCTTGATTTTAATAACTAAGCAAGCCCACAAGTATTTAGCAAGATAAGTTGGGATTAACCCATTTTGGAAAACTCCACATTCTAGGTCACAAAAATCAAAATCAACATAGTCAATACCATCTCACATAATCACTACAATTCAACATCATTAAATATAATTTAACATAATTCAAGAGGACTTCTTAAATTCCATTTCAACATTCCATAACCGAGTTTATGTCATTTATATCATTAATAAATCATTCCCCCAATTTCCTTCTCATTATAACATGATTTACATTGCTCATAACAAAATTCATTCGCAAATTTTAAACATAATTTTCAAACATTTCCAAATTCAAGTTAAACTTGAACGCATACAATTCCATGCCTCAATTTCATTATTCTACCTTCAATTTGGGCCAAATCTTTGATTATCATCCTTAATTAACCTAGGGTTTCAAGAAAATATTAAAATGTCAAGAAAATTCAAACTTATCAACCCATTACCTTACATCCCAATTTCCTCCTTGATTATACATCTAAGGGTCACACTCTAGCACCTTAACCCATCAATTGAATCCCCCAATGTTCAAATCCGAAATTCCCAAAATCTCATAATTTCTTCTATATACTCAAAAATGAAAATTTGTACAATTATACAATGAAACTACCTCAAATCTATCTATGGATGTAAGTATTGAAGAGTATTAGAACCCTCACCTCAAGAATCAAACAAAGGGGCAAGCTTTGAGCAGAATTCTTCGTAAATCCGAGTTCCAATCGGGTAAAAACGTTGATCCCCTCTTGTTCTCCATCCTTGATGCAAAAATCATGGTGGATTGTTGGTAAAAAATGGATGAAATCAAAGGTTTGAGAGTTAGGGTTTCGGACTTAGGAAGAGAGGAAGGAAGAGGAAAGAAAAAAATATCTGAAATGATCCAAAATGCCGTTTTTAAGCTGCTGGCCCGCTATTCCCGCTCGAGCGTCCGTATTCCCGCTCGAGCGGACCTGCTCCCAGCACAGATTTCAAAACTTCGAATAGGTGTAACTCTCCCATCCGGACTCCGTTTTAGGTCGTTCTTGTGTCCAAATTGAAGCCCCGGAAATAAGCTTTCCAATGGTTCTAACCTCACATTCAAATTCATAGTGTGGAAAAAGAAAGGGGCAAAAGAGTGACTGCTGAACGTAAACGAATTGTTCGAATTAAAGTTCTTGGTCCAATCTTACCTTACTCTCATAATACCACCTCAATCAATACTCCAAAATAAAATAAAAAGATTCCAAATACACTAATACAATGCCAAAGGCAATCTTACTTTCCACGCTCGAGCGTCGCTTCAACCGCTCGAGCGCGCACAAACCAATAAAGCAGTCCGCTCGAGCGTCAACTTCTCCGCTCGAGCAGAGATTCACAACTCCCAGAATCTCAGGCCGTCTGCAACATTGCTGGGAACCCCAAAAGTCCGCTCAAGCGTCAACTCCTCCGCTCGAGCGGAGGGAAAAATTTTGGGTCGTCACAGTTTTCACACAGTGTATTTCTAACATTGCTTCGTAATTGCTTGTTTGTTGTTGCTTTTTATCATAGGGAGATTCCTATGCCTTTCGAGGGTATGGGAACGTCGCGGCCCGAGGATGGTATATGGAGCTGCCCGACGCAGTCCGCCGGATCGTTGACCAGTCTGGTTTTGGGCGCTTTTGCATGGGGCTCTTGCGCCTCACTGCAAGTAGGCCTTTTCTCGCTGCCTTGGTAGAGAGGTGGTGGGATACCACCGACTCCTTCCACCTTTCTGCCACTGGGGAGATGACGATGACTCCCTTTGATTTCTCGATGCTCACTGGCATCGGGGTAGGGGGTGATCCGATCCCCTTTGATACTGATATGGAGGAGTGAGACGCCGCTCAGATGTACCTGCTCGGCACTCGGCCACCTCTTGCCCGGCCAGGGTTTGTGAGGTACTCGTGGTTCGAGGACCACTTCCAAATCTAGGCGCCTACTACCCGGGAGGAGGAGGAGTACTACGCCCATGGTTTTATCATGTTTCTGCTAGGGACCACGCTTTTCGCCGATTGGGCGAACACCGTCGCCCTCTATCTGCTGAGTGTGCTTGTGGACGTGACACGGGTCCGCCTTTATGACTGGGGTGGCGCCGACTTGGCCACTCTCTATGGTTACATGAGCTCATCGTCCCGCCGCAGCGGACAGTTGCTTGGAGACTATTGGCGAGCCTGGGAGGTACACATTCCCTTCTTGTCTTTTCAATTCTGCCTTTTATTATCTGTACACCATACACACTGCACACACGCAATCTGTTCTACACTGACTGTATATTGCACACACTGCACAACACACTGCACACATTGCACAATACACTGCACACTGTTCTCTGATTTCTGCTTTTATCTGTATACTGCTTTATCTGATAAGCCTGCTCATGTCTGCTCTGTTACGTTCTGTAGTTGTGGGTGTATGCCTATTTCTCGAGGCTTGCCCCGGTACCAGACGAGGACATGCCCCCCATGATCCCATTTTCCTATCGCTTTGACGTGAGGTGCGAGCAGAGGCCGCGGGAGCCCTTCATGTTCTTCTGCCGCTATTCTGACCCCATCACCGCAGCCGAGGTATGTCAAACATTTTAGTTTATTGGCTTTACTTTGCAATGTACTTTAAATAGAGGATAACAAACTGTATTTCCTGCCATTTGCAGATCACCTGGTAGCCGTGGGCTTCGTTGCCCATCGCAGTTCGGGAGCGGTATGCCGGCGCTCAGGAGACTGCCAGATTCAGAGTCTTGTTAGAGGGCCCAGTTTGTCATTCCTAGTACTTTGGGGAGTACTTCTTGCGGCAGACCTTAGGCATGCCAGAGCAGCCGGTTCCAGCACCTCCTCCTACTCATGCGAGGGACACTGAGAGGTATACTTTAGCGGAGATGGCAGATTACACTATTGGCTAGAGCTATGAGTGCTTTGTAGACGAGGGCGACTATACGGAGTTCGTCCAGACCTATATCATGCGGCCTCTGACCGGTGCCTGCCGAGTTGAGAGAGAGAGACCAGTGGCACCAGCTGCGAGAGCAGGAGCATCGCGGGCACCTCAGGCTCAAGGTAGGAGTGGGCCTCGGAGAGGGCAGAGAGCTGGGTGGCCCGAGCTGTCTACTATGATGACATGCCGAGGGCAGGGTGGGGAGACTTACCAGATCCCCATCGCTCCCCCTTCGGCTGATCACGAGCTAGTCAGATTCCACGGTTTGCCTCCGGTATGTATTACTGCACTTTGCATCTTGTACAGTCATTTCATTTCATTTCTCTTGATATTCCGCAGAGTACTGATGCTTCTAACACTTTTGCAGGCTTCCGCTGAGTACACTCACCAGTCTCTGGAGTTGACCGCCTCCGTGATGGGGATGCTACAGTGGAGCCTCGACCTGCTAGCTATTTACGGTATCCCGGTAAGCTTTTCAACCACAATCTCAAACTGTGCATAATCTGTTTCACACATAATCTGATGCATCGCACTGTCCACATGGCACTTGATACGCGGCCCTCACGACATTAATACATTGTAACCCACGGACTGTTCACAGCATTGCTCACGACATTCATACACTGCACTCGGTCACTGTATTCTGTACTGATATACTGCTCACAGCATTCATACTTTGTACTCATACACTGCATTCTGTTCTGATGTACTGCTCACAGCGTTCATACACTGTACTCATATACTACATTCTGTATTCATACTCTGCTTCGCGTAGTATAACTGATGCATTTACCGTTCGTCCTTTTCAGGCCCCATTCTAGGTATCAGCTGCAGGGGGTGCTGCAGGAGGACCATCTGCGTCTGCCCGAGGAGGAGGGAGAGCAGGGCGAGGGACCATAGTACCCCCCACACCAAAGCGGGGCGCATTCATGTTGGGAGCAGCTCACGAGCGCCGATTCCAGATAATGACGAGTCCGAGACAGCGGCGGAGGCAAAGTCATCTGAGGATGAGACTGGAGATGACCCGGGCTCGGGCTTAGATAGTGGAACTGACGACGATGCTCCTAGACCTTCGTCCAGGAAGAGGATGAGGACAGACTCTTATGCCTGAGAGTAGTTGACATTGATCTAGACTTTTGCTGCTCTTCTTCTTTTTCTTGCTTTGCTTAGACATTTTATTGCTTCGAGCACATTGTACTGCCATAGGCAGGTTTTACTTTCTCAAAACTATGTACTTTGGAAAGATGCTGGAATGAAACAAGCTTTTTGTCTGAAAAAGTGTTGCATTTGTACATCGCCTCGCATCATATTACATAACAATGTAATCGAATGGAAATTGAACATGCATGTATTACCAGGTCATGTAGTGAACCAACGTAACAAATTGACTCAACAAGCAATAATAAAACCTTGACAAGTTTACAACTCGATAAGCAAAGAGCAACAACTCGATAGACAAAATTGCAACAACTTGGTAATCAAATGAGCAACAACTCGATAAACAAATGAGCAACAACTCGATAAGCAAATGAGTAACAACTTGATAAGCAAATTGAAGTAACACCAGGTGTGACTTTGCAGAATCAACATCGGAAGGCATTGGAAGTGGAACCAATCACAAGTTCCCAACATGTTCAACACATAGACTGCTCATTCTGAACACAGCCCGTAACACACTACTCTGTTTATTTTTAACACACGGCTTATGCAGGACACTACCGACTCTGAATACACAACCCATTCTGAATACCACGCATTCTAAACTCACGGTCCATAACATAGCATTCTGTTTAGTTTGATCACACGAGATGCAAAGACGGAATCTGCAAGAGTCAAAACAAACCCAGATGCTCCGAATCCTTCCTCTGTTCTTTTGCATCGCTATTTGGAATCTATAGCTTCACTGTCCTCATATGACCTGGGTTAAACCTTGCAGTTTTATGAAGGAGCGAATCCTATTTTGCACAAATGTGAAGAATGGCACAGCACTCTGAGCACAAAGCGATTTTATTTTGAAATTGAGAGATGAGTTTTTGACTACATATCGAGTGTACGTCTGAACACAGCGCCCTACAACTCAGTAAAGAAAAACAAAAGGCAAACAAACTAAACGCATCGAGAAACACTCGAGACGACTCAAAACAAGAGATGAACAAAATAACAAAAGACACGACACACAGACGCGTTACAAAGGGAAGAGACCTCCTGGTCACGAGGAGCCAGTTTCTCCGGATATTGTTTCCCACCCTTTCTTATTTGTGATTCTCACGTCACTCGGCCCTCAGGCTCTGTTTTTTCTGAAAAATCCATTTTCTCACTTTTTCTCTCATCGTACATCTCTCTATTCTTCAATCTCTCATTTTTCAATCCCTCCCTTGGGTGGTTGATGGATAAACAAGATGTTGTGGGTTCATACCCCAACACTATCAGCTCGCAGCTATTTCTTCTGGTGGCGTTTAGCCGATGCCCCGGATGAGGGAGTGAAATGTCTCAACCCATCCCAATTCGTGCTTCGCACTTGGCTTGATACCTCGCGACTTGGAGGATGAAAGAGCTTTCTGCCCTTTGTTGTTAGCTTCCACTGTGCCCTTTCCGGTAAGTATGTTGACAATGGGGTAAAGACAGGAAGCCTGACTCGACTATGCCCCTAGTTCATCATTTTGACCATTTTTTGTTTTGACATTCTACTAAAACAAATTTTGACCAACATGAGAGTTAGATCAACATACATGTTCAACTTTTCTGATTCAAAATCATGCAAGTTAGGCTATGAGCACTGAAAATTTTCTTTTTTGGGTCCAAGAAATGGTCTGGTTTTGGAAAAATGGAATAATTTTTGAGAAAATTAGTCAACCTCAGTAAAATAATCCCAAAAACTGTTTTTTGCAAATAGCCACCGCTCAACGAGCATAGAACCCACTCTCGAGATGTACAACCTCAGATCCATAACAATAGAAATTTTCCTCTTGTCTGAACGGCACTGTACGGCAATGGAAAATTGCCCCTTGTTTGAATAGGACCGCAGCACATTGTACGGCAACGGAAAGTTGCCCCTTGTCTGAATGGCACCGCAGCGCATTGTAGTTAATCCTCAGAGTGACGAACCCAACCAAACTCTCTCGGATATAGAGAAGGCAAAGAGGATCAAAACCATTGCATGGGCACAATCAATTCGGAAGTGTTTGTGGTTGGACTTCAGAATGAAGTTGCCTACGTATCCCAAACATGGGAATCAAGACCTACGTAGTTCCGGTTAAGGTACACTCGGGTATTAACCTCTTTTTTTGCGCTCTAACTTTTGCCAAGGCCGTCCTTCCGGGTTTTCAACCTTGCGAGCTTTGTTTTTCTTTTCTTTTCATTCTTTTTATTTCTTTTTATCTCTTTTTTCATTCTTTTTTTGTCTTTTCTTTTTTTCTTTTTCTTCTTTTTTCTTTTCTTCTTTCATTTTTTGCATTCTTCTATTTTTTGTTCTTTTTCTTTTTTTTCTTGCTCTAACTTTTGCCTGGGTCGCCCTTCCGGGTTTTCGGCCCAGCGAGCCTCTCAAGGGTAAAAGTGTAGTTTTGTCCATGTCAAATGGTTTTGAGATCCTGAAGTCATCTGAATCTAGGAGAATGGCTGCTGTTTGCTGACGATGCAGGAGTCCATCCAATGGGGGCTGAATTTGCCCCTAGTGTTGTGGATAGGAACTCGGTTGTTCTTCAACAAAACTTTCTTCTTTCTTCCCTTCTGGGATTTGGCATTCTTGCTGATCTTTGTCTTTGACTCTTCGAGTGCATTATCTGACGTCTTTTGCCCCTAGTTCGAGGGGTGCTTCAAATCTGGCCACACAGGCCTTACATTGTGGTTGACTGTTGAACATTCTGAATCCAAGTTCAATTGTTTGAAAGTAAGGGGGTCGAGTCTCGAGGCTGGGAGCGATCCTAAGCTGCACAATCTCAAGAGCGATTCCACACAGGTCTTCGTAGGACCGCGCAAAGCATTTTTTGAAATCTTTTAAGAAAGCGACAAATCGCTCACGCTGAAGACAGTGCGGAACCAATCTGGATCAAGCCAGGATCCTTCTCAGTACTCACATTAACAAGCATGATCTCAATCATTAAGGGCTTAACATGCCTCTCTTTCTCTCAATTGATCAAATTTTTGCAAATCCCGAGGAATTCCTTCCTCTTCGTTTTCATCACAGTGTTCAAAAAGGTTTTGAAAAAAACTTAGGTCAAATGCAACGATTTCAAGGCACAGAAGAACAGGTGGAATGTACTGCCATTTCGTTCGAAACTTGCTGGCACAGCAGGCTCAAAGTAGCAATAAGCACAAAAACATGAAAAACCACTACTGTTTCATACAGAACTGTCTACACAACTGGCTCCGAGACGGGAATAGACTCAAAAGAAAGCAAAAAGATAACCACAAAACAAAATAGTGAAGTCCGAGGCAACATCCCCAACGTCACCCGACTTCTATACAACAAGACTGACTCGGTACAACAAGACAGACCTTAACAAAAAGAGTGACTCAAAACAAAGAGACAGACTCAAAACAACACAAAACTGACTCAACATCCAAGTCAGAAACTACAGAAAAAAAACCAACATTCGCAAATGCTCAAAACAGTGCATGCCACACGCCACATCTGAAGCAAGCTGAGCACCACCCGCAGGTGGTCCGACCCCTGATCACATACTTGAATTATCTTCGAAGTCCAACAACTCAGTAGTGACAGACTTTGCTGAGCTAGGCGGGAGGATGACCTCATTGTTGATCAAGTCTTGCACTTCGTGGCGAAGACGAAAGCAATTGTCGGTGGTGTGACCAGCTTGTTGATGGTACGCACAGTACTGGGTAGCATCATGTGAGAGAGGGAGATTGCTCGGGAGAGGTCGAGGCTCGAGGGGTTTGAGATGACCCTTCTTAGTGAGGATTCGAAGAGCCTTGGACAAAGGCATGTAGAGGGCATGAAAGACCCTGCGCCCTCGAGGCAGATACTTAGAAGTCTGTAGACCTTTGCTGGACGCACTAGCAAAAGGATCAGCAGGCGCTGCCTTGGCTCTCTGATCTTTTCCAAGTGCAGGGTTAGGATTGGAAGGAACTGTTCTGGCACGACGGTCCCTATCCCGATTTTCCCTTTGGCTTGAACCGCACTCAGTCTGAGCGGGGAAAATATCATCCGCAGTCCTAGCCATGACTACGAGTACTTGCTGCTTATTCAACCCTCCGGCTTTCAGAGCCTCAACAGCTTGCTAGAGTTGTGCATAAGGATCTGCGTCCACTTTCATCTTGTTCTTTCCACTAGCCTCAGTTTGGTGAACGGTTTGGGTTGCTACTTCAGTACGAAGCCCCGTTGTCGCTGGCATATCATTGCTGGAGCTTGAGATAGCTTCAGGTTGGCTAAGCTTGATTACAATTCGCCCCAGTTGCGGGGGCTCCTGCGGCACGAAGTTCCCGGCATACGATGTGGTTGGCGGCATAGCCGACATTCCATAGACGAGATCAGTCACAGACCTCTGGAGGTTGCCAATCATTCCCATCAACTCAAACATGGTGGGCTCACGAGTTTGAAACAACTGGGGCGTCCAGATCGAGTGCGCAACAGGCGACCTAGGCGTATGTGGTATTTCAACATTGGTCTCATCCTGCAAGATGGTTCCTTGGTCCAATGCGGCTGGCATAACCACAATTTCCTCTGAATTTTGTGTCATCATAAGTCCGCTGAACTGAACGGAGATGATGTAATCGGTGACTGACGGATCAGATGAATCGGTAAGCCTTGACTAGTCTTGCCTTAACAAAGGAGAATACTGGCTATTCTGAACTAAGTCTCTGAACCTTGAAAGACAAAACATGTAGCATTTCAGCCCAATTTCATCAGAACTAACATAGGCATAGCTGAATAACTATACTCTACTGCTGATCACTGTTCCCCAAAATCACTGCTCAAAAACTGATACCCGCGGATATAACTGATTCTCAAAACACTGATACTGATGCCCGCAGGCCTGATACCCAAACTTGCAAACTGATATATGCATTCCTGTAGAGGCACAACTCTAAAAGCACATAACAAGCAAATGAGAGCCAAAAATACCCCTATGTTGGGGTAGGGTTTCCCTGTCCTATTTTGTCAGGAGCTAGGGTTTCATTACGCATGCAGCGGTTTCAAACAACCTATAATCGAGTAAGTAACCTGTCCTAGCTTGGGATAGTCACTACGGATTCCGAATGTGCACTAGGTCGAATGGTCAAAAAAGGGTGCCCCGGTAAAAACCGGGGTTTGTGTTCCCATCGTGGCAGAGCCCGTAACCGGTTAGCCTTATGGCACGCTTCTCAAAGCGAGCCTCCGGCAAACCATTCAGGACTAGCAGATGGCAAACACGGTGTCCTAGGCGCACCAATGCAAATGCAATGCAAAGAGACACATAAGTGTAATCAAAACAAGATATCATGAGTTCGAGTCAAGCTTTCTAAATCCCCAGCAGAGTTGCCAGAAACTGTACACGCGCCCGAACGTCCCGTGAGGGAATCTCGTTTTGTTCATTTGGGCTCACTACAGTTCGGACTCAATGTCACGGTCCTGTATCTAATCTCGCAGAGTGCAATGCATGACCGATGAATCATCAAAGAGTCCAAATCCGGCAAATCGTTTTGAAAAATAGATTTTTAGAAAGAAGTGCCAAACATGGACTGCTTTGCCAGATACAGAGTTGCCACCTAAATATTTTATTTTGGGGAAATTTAGGAAACCCTAACTCGTTGCCTAAGGCCACGTGTCTGTCATCACCAAAGTTGCCTCGGCTCGGGAACTTGGGTACGATTGGGGAAGGTCAGCTATGAGCACCCCCGCTCGCCCGATCAAAGATCGGCCACTACTAAGCATGATATCGAGTTTTGAAAACATATGTGCTCTTATTCCGTTTAATTAGCTAGGATTACTATGTGATGCGCACAACACACAAGTATAGACTAGATCGCCTAATTGGGAACAAAGCATCGCATATCCGTTCATTTGGAATTTGTTTGAAGTTTGCTACTCGCAAGTAGGCTAAAATGCGGATTGCAATGAATTGATCCAATTCAAATAATCCAACCTTCACCCACAGGCATTCAGGTAGTTATAGCAGATAAGCAGTTAGCCTCATGGCAAGAATGCTTTCGTGGCAATATTAACATACATGCAGTATGCTAAAGCATAAACGCCTACCTAGCACTCTGAGCCAAAACAAGAAACTAGTTAGTAATCAATGCATGATCCTAGTTCATGTTAGAATGGCTAATGCAACGCATGCAAAATGCAGCTAGAATAGGCTCAGCTAATCTAAGAATGGCACGTGAAATGCGACAACTTGGTACACGTATTCAAGTTGGAATTAAAATACAATGCAATTAGCATGATGCGCCGAGCCCGGTGCATGCAATACAAATGAATGAATGCAAACATGCATAGCATAAGGTATGCTAAATCAAATATGCCCTAAAACTAACCATCATAAGCGGTTAAATAAAAGGGAGAAAGAAATGGAGGTTGGAAGACATGCATCACACACACGCACGCTTATTACACAATTGCGTCCTCTCGACGGGGGACTGAATGAATAGTACAAATTAACTAACTAACAAGCTAATTAATTATTTCACAACACTTAACTAATTTAAACAAATTAATTAAGCTACTAAAGCAGTAAAGCAGCCTTGGGAAGAGGGAGGAATGCATGCATGCTCGGCTTCGCTCGGAAATCCATCACCATACTCATGCTGCCTCTGTTTACACTGCTCTGTATTTCTGAAAACTTCACAAGTCCCAAGGAAGCTCCAGAATCACTCCTTGAGCATTGTGGTATGTCACCGGCCAAGAAATGGGACCACCGGCCGTGGAAATATAGTCATCGACCACAAGTGGGGCCATTGACCAACAATACATAGCCGGGCGGCACTGGAGATGGCCGACCGGCCATCTCTTCCTGCAGAATCCTGTTTTGCTGCAGTAGAGGACACGCAAGGCATGGAAATGCATTTTCAAAGCAATGTGTGCACCACCACCCTCCTCATCATGTTTGAGACTCAAAGGAGTATGGTTCTCGACCCTCGGGCCATCAATCACGCATTTCAATGCATGATGGCCAAAGATGCCGAATGTGCAATTTGATATCAAATGAAATGCACACAAACACACAATAAATCCTAACCTCTATCATGATTGATCAAGAGGTAAGGGATGCAAATATGCAAGCAAAACTAAATCAACATGATCATGTTAAGGTAACAAGCATGCCAAATGCAATGCAACCTAGACAAGCATACAAACATGTGAGGCAAACATGTAACAACATGTTAGGCAACTTAACAAGAGATGCATGCCAAATGCAATACCACTTAAACATGTAACAACATGTTAATAAGCCGAGTATGCAACAACACACAAGGCAAGCATGCAACAACATGCAAAGGATGGACTTACACCAAGATGGACAGCTCTCTAATAGGTCCAAAACAATGGCCAAAATGCTAAAGGAAAAGGGGCAAATGCACATGCAAACATGCATGCTAATGGACCCAACACCCAAGCATCAAAGGGCAACTTTTAAGTACACTTAAAAGGAAAGAAAAGCATGCAAACATGACAACATTACATGCTCTGAAGTGGTGCTAAGAGTGATGCCAAATCACATAAACAAGTCAAGCATGCATGATTAAGGCTTAAGGCTTAAAACTAGGCAAGAGAATTGAACCAATGCTACACGAAACAAAGAGCATATGGAAAGCATAACCCAAAACAGTCCTAAATCATGGCAAAGTGAGCCTAAAACATGAAATGACCAAAGCCAAAACAAGCCAAAACAAGGGACAAAATCATGAGGCATGCAAGGCCATCCAAAGAGGTGTTACACTACACCTAACACAACCCAACATGGCATGATTTAAGCGACCAAAAACAGAGTTATGGCATGTGAAAATGAGCCCAAAAACCCACTTAGATGGCATCCCAAAGGCCTAAGCATGATGGCATACACAATGACACATTCATGAGGCATAAGCTACTAACTGTTTAAGGCATTAAAGAAGTCATGAAAGAAAGCATAGGAGCATACTATATGGACTGAAAAAACATTACAAGTGATGCCAAACCACTGAAATGATCCAAGTAAAGCATGCTAGAATATTCAAAGCCCACAAGCTAGAATACATGGTAGCTATACAAAGCAATACAAGCATAACCAAAACAATGAAAAACATAGCTTTAGCATGCTAAAACAAAGCTAGAAGCTTCATAAAGTTAAGCCAAAATCATGCTAAAAAGACATGCTACAACAAGGTGCATGTTAAGGCAAATCATGGGATTACAAGACAAGTGTATGAAGCATACAAGGCATGTTTAAACCAACTCAAAACAGAGGTGTATCATGGCAAAACAAAGCCTAATACATACTGAAATGAAGCTAAAACAAGTTAAACACACATGCTACCACATAAACCATTTATGCAAGCATTAAAGACAACAAGGAGAGGGGATGACCCTCTCCTATTTAGGACCTCAAAACCACCTCTCCACCACTGAAAATCCTCTAGATTTCAGTGGTAGAGAGGTCATGCAAAGACCAAAACAATGGCCAAAAGGTATGGCCTAAAACAAGGCCTAATAAGGCCTTGGAGGGGGGAGACAACCCCAAACCTCAAAGTGACCTTAAACAAAGTTCTAAAACACACAAAATCAGAACTTTTATCAGTTATAGTCAAAGCTTAAAACAATAAGCAAGAATGGCTAAAAGCCTAAGCAAGAAAGGGGTAACTAAAGTAAGGATGCTCACCCTTGTAGACCTTCTTTAGGAACAAAGCTCCAGCACCTTTCTTTGGTCAAAACCAGTCCAAGAACCCTCACAACAATCTTCTAAGGCCTCAACAACCCAAGGATGGTGTAATGCTAGGTGTTCTAGTGCAAAAGTAAGACAAAACTCACTTTAGGTCACAAAATACACACACAAAGGCAAAGAGAGGGAACTATAGAGATAGATAGATACAAACTTCCTAACCCTAATTTTCAGAACCTCTGAGAAGGGAGGAGGGCCTCCCCTCTTATAGGAATTCAATTCCTAAGCTTCTTGGAGAAGCTAACTCAAGGGAGCAAATCCCTCCATTCACGTGTATGGAGGGGGTGTAATGTGGATGCCAACTGTGACAGCTGGCATAAAATATCTGCCAAAAGCAGATGGAAAGGGGTCGGCTGGAAAATATGGCCGATTGACCAACAAAAATGGTCGGCCGACCAAAACCATTATCGACCGGCCAACACCTTTGGCCGGTAGCAAGAAAATAGGGCCGGTGGCCTCAAGCCAAGGCCGGTGAGGTGTGGGGATGGCCAACAAGCCATTCCCTGCCCTCAAAAGCAAAAACACAAGTGTTTGGTGCATAACCAAGCACAAAGCAAACAAGTTGAGAGGTCTTGAGGCAAGGCGCGCGACCGAAACCTCCGAGAACTCAAGACGAACACGAACATGGAAGATCACCGAGTGTTCAAACGGTGACGTCCAAGTCTTAAGGACGGTAAAAAATGGGGTGTCTACACCTAGGCGCACCAATGCAAATGCAATGCAAAGAAACACATAAGTGTAATCAAAACAAGATATCATGAGTTCGAGTCAAGTTCTCTAACTCCCCAGCAGAGTCACCAGAAACTGTAGACGTCCCCGAACGTCCCGGGAGGAATCCCGTTTTGTTCATTGGGGCTTACTACAGTTCGGACTCAAATGTCACGATTCTGAATCTAATCCCGCAAAGTGCAATGCGAGACCGATAAATCACCAAAGAGTCCAAATCCGGCAAATCGTTTTGAAAAATAGATTTTTAGAAAGAAGTGCCAAACTTGGACTACTTTGCCAGATATAGAGTCGCCACCTAAGTATTTTGATTTTGGAGAAATTTAGGAAACCCTGACTCGTTGCCTAAGGCCACGTGTCTGTCATCACCAAAGTTACCTCGGCTCCGGAACTTGGGTACGATTGGGGAAGGACAGCTATGAGTACCCCCGTTCGCCCAATCAAAGATCGGCCACTACTAAACATGATATCGAGTTTTGAAAACATATGTGTTCTTATTCCGGTTAATTAGCTAGAATTACTATGTGATGCGCACAACACACAAGTATAGACTAGATCGCCTAATTTGGAACAAAGCATCTCATATCCGTTTATTTGGAAATTGTTTGAAGTTTGCTACTCGCAAGTAGGCTAAAACGCGGATTTCAATGAATTGTTCCAATTCAAGTAATCCAACCTTCATCCACAGGCATTCAGGCAGTTATATCACACAAGCAATTAGCCTCATGGCAAGCATGCTGTCATGTTAACACTCACATACATGCAAGATGCTAAAGCATAAAACACTCACAGTGTACTCCGAGCCAAAACAAGAAACTAGTTAGAAATCATGCATGATCCTAGTTCATGTTAAGATGGCTAATGCAACACATTCGAAATGCAGCTAGAATAGGCTCGGCTAATCTAAGAATGGAATGTGAAATGCGACAACTCGATACACGTATTCAAGTTGGAATTGAAATACTATGCAATTAGTATGATGTGCCGAGCCCGGTGTATGTAATACAGATGAATGAATGCAAACATGCATAGCATAAGGATGCTCATTGAAACGTGCCCTAGAACTAACCATCATAAGCAGGTAAGTAAAAGGGAGAAAGACGTGGGGTTGGAAGACATGCATCACACACACGCACGCTTATTACACAATTGCGCCCTCTCGACGGGGGACCAAATGAATAGTACAAATTAACTAACTAACAAGCTAATTAATTATTACACAACACTTAACTAATTAAGCAAACTAATTAAGCTACTAAAACAGTGAAACAGCCTCGGGAAGAGGGACGAATGCATGCATGCTCGGCTTTGCTCGGAAATCCATCGCCATGCTCATGTTGCCTCTGTTTGCACTGTTTTATACCTCTGAAAGCTGCACAAGTCCCAAGGAAGCTTTAGAACCACTCCCTAAGCACTGAGGGATGTCACCGGCCAAGAGATGGGACCACCGGCCTTGGAAATATAGTCACCGACCAAAAGTGGGGCCATCGGCCAACAATACATAGCCGGCCGACACTGAAGATGGCCGACTGGCCATCTCTTCCTGCAGAATCCTGTTTTGCTACAGCAGAGGACAGACAAGGCATGGCAATGCATTTTCAAAGCAATGTTTGCACGACCACCCTCCCTATCATGTTATGAACTCAAGGGAGTGTAACCCTCGACCCTCGGGCCACCAATCACGCATTTCAATGCATGATGGCCAAAGGTGTCGAGAGTGCAATTTGATATCAAATGAGATGCAGACAAACACACAATAGGGGCCCCCAACCTCTATCATGGTTGATCAAGAGGCAAGGGATGCATGCTCGATGCTATGCAACCTAAACATGCGAGCATACTAGTGCAAAATGAGCATACAAGCAACAATGTTACACAAGGCAATTAGCATATAACAATATGCAAAGATAAGCATGCAAACAAGCATGTGACTTCATTCAATCATGTAACAACATGTGAGGCAAACATGTAACAACATGTTAAGCAACCTAAAACCAAAATAATGCATGCCAAATGCACTACCACTTAAGCATGCAACAACATGTTAATAGGCCAAGTATGTAACGACATGCAAGGCAAGCATGCAACAACATGCGGGAATGGTCTTAAACCAAAATGGCAGCTCTCAAATAAGCCCATATCAGTGGCCAAAGTCAAGAATTTGAGGCATGAAAATGCAAAATAATCATGCACATGTGAGTGGACCAACACTTAGGCAACCATGCACAATCCTCAAGCATGAGCAAGATGTGATAAATATGAGTACATGATGATGCATTAAGCTCTGAAAATATATGAGGAATGATGCCAAATCAACCAAATAAAGCAAGCAAAGCATGCAAAAAGTTCCAAGGCCTAAGGTTAACCAAAGGGCTCAAACCATGGCCATACAAGGCAAGTCCCAAAGGGTCAAAGGGACTCAAAACAGTCCCAATGCAGGTCAAGACAAGGCCAAAAACACACTTAGATGACATCCAAACAACCTAAGCATGGAGGCATACACAATGATCCATTCAAGAAGCATAAGACTACAACTCTTTAAGGCATTAACGGAGTGATGAAAGCAAATATTCAAGCATGAAACATGGACTGAAATAGTGTAGCAAATGATGCCAAATCATTGAAATGGTCCAAGTAATGCATACTAAAAGCTTGGACACCCGAAGCCAACGAGCTAGAATACATGGTGGCTATACAAAGCAAGTCATGGACGACTAAGACAACCAAAATCAGACCTCATGCATGGCAAAACAAAACTAAAAGCTTCTCAAAGCTAAGCCAAAACATGTAAGCATGGTGGTCTAAATACAAGGTGCATGTTAAGGCAAATAAGGGGATTGCAAAGCAAGTATATGAAGCATGTAAGAGCCGACTAAACCCACCCAAAACAGAGTCATGGCATGCTAAAACAACACCAAAAATCCACTAAAATGAGGTCAACATGAGCTAGAAGGACATGCTCAAACATGAAGCATACAAGACTAGTTTGCAAATTTACACTACGAGTGTATAAACCAAGCATGGCATGACCAAGATAGGCAAAAACAGTAGCTTATGACAGAAAAATAGCCACAAATACCAACTAAGACATGGCCAGCATGAACTTAACAAAGGTGCTCACATGTGAGGCAAATATGACAAGTATTGAAGACAACAAGGAGAAGGGATGACTCTCTCCTTCTTAGGACCTCAAAACACCATCCCCACCACTGAAATCCCTCTGGATTTCAGTGGTGGGAAGGCCAATACAAGGTGGTCCCGGAGCTCACAAAGAAGGGCACAAAAAGAGGCCAAACAAGGCCTAAGAAGGGGTAAACAACCCCAAACACCAAAGTGATCTTAAACAACTATTTTAAACACTTAAAAACAGAACTTTTATCAGTTATAAGTTAAGCTTACAAACAGATGCAAGATAGGCTAAAAGCTTAAGCAAAAAATGGGGAATAAAGGAGTAGTTTCTCACCCTTGAAGAACACTTTAAGAACACCAACTCTAGCACCTTCTTTTGATCAAAACCAACTCAAAAACTTTGAAAATAACTCCTTAGTACCTCAGTAACTAAAGGAAAGTGTAACACTAGGTGCCTTAGTGCAAAAATATGAACAAAACACCCTTCAGAACACTATTACACACACAAATCAAAAGAGAGGGAGATATAGAGATAGATAGATATATAACTCCTAACCCTAAATTTTTTAGAACCTTTGAGAAGGGAGGAGGGCCTCCCTTCTTATAGGAATTCAATTCCTAAGCTTCTTGGAGAAGCTAACACAAGGAAGCAAATCCCTCCATACACGTGTATGGAGGGGGTGTAATGTGGATGCCAGCTATGACAGCTGGCATAAAATATTTGCCAAAAGCAGATGGAAAGAGGTCGACCAGAAGAAATGGCCGATTGATCAACAAAGGTGGCCAACCGACCAACAAAGGTGCCGACCGGCCACAACTTTTGGCCGATGGCAAGAAAAAGGGACCGGTGGCATCATGCCTTGGCCGGTGGGTTGAGGGGATGGCCAACAAGCCACCCTCTTCCCTTAAAAACACAAATACAAGTGTTTGGTCCACAACCAAGCACAAAACAGTCAAGTTGAGAGATCTTGAGGCGAGCCGCGCGGCCGAGACTTTCGAGAAGTCAAAACGAACACGAACAAGGGTGATCATCGAGTGTTCAAACGATGATGTCCAAGTCTTGAGGATGGTCAAAAATGGGGTGTCTACACCTAACCCCTAAACCCTAATCCCTAAAACTTAAACTCTAAACCCTATCCCTAAACCTTAAACCCAAACCCCAAAACCTGCAACAACTAAACCCCAAACCCCAAACCCTAAACCCCTAACCCCTGACCTGAAACCTCTAAACCCGAACCCCTAACCCCCAAAACCCTAAACCATAAGCCCCAAACCCCCGACCCTTGACTTTAGACCTTAAACCCTAGACCCTAGATCCTAAACCCTAATAGAACATAGACCCTAACAGAATAAAAACCCTAGACCATAAAGCCAAACCCCAAATCCTATCCCCTAAACCTTAACTCCTAAGCCCCAAACCCTACACCAAACACCCTACATCCTAATCTCTAAACCCTAAACCCTAAACCCTCAGCCCTCAATCCTAAACCCCCAACCCTAAATCCCTAGACCCTAAACCCTAGACCCTAGACCCTAGACCCTAAACCCTAGACCCTAATAGCCCCTAGACCCTAATAGCCCCTAGATACTAAACCCCCAAACCCTAATCCCAAAGCCCAAACTACCAACCCTCAACCCTGACCCCTTAACCCTGAATGCAGAACCCAAAACCCAAAACCCTGAAACCCTGACCCTAACACAGCCGTAAACAAGAAACCCCAAAACCCAAAATGACCGAACCCGCAACCCCGAACACCAAACCCGACTCCGAAACCCCAAACCCAAAACACAAGCCCCAAAACCCCAAAACCCTAAACCCAAAATCTTGAAACTCCGAACCCCTGAACCCAAAACCCAAACCCCTAATTACAAACCCCAACCCCAAAACCCAAAACCCCTAAATCCTAAGGCCTAACCCCAAACCCCGAACACAAAATTCAAAACCCGAAACCCTAAACCCTAAATCCTAAATTCAAAAACCCAAAACCCTAAACCTTAAACCCAAAACTCCAAACCCCAAAGCCGAAACCTGAAACACGAAACCCTCAAACCCTAAACCCTAAACCCAAAACCCAAAATCGAAAATCAAAAATCAAAACCCCCAAAATCATAAACCCAAAACCCTAAAAACCCCATAAATCCTAAACCAAAAACCCCTAAACCCCTAAATTTTAAACCTCAAACCCTAAACCCTAAACCCTAACCCCTCACCCCAAACCCCAAACCCCAAATCCCATACCCCTAAACCCTAAATCCAAAACCCAAATCCCCAACCTCCAACCCCCAACACCTAACCCAATCCCCAAATCTAAACCCTAAAAAATCCTAAGCCCTAAACCCTAATAGCCCCTAAACTCTAAATCCCAATAGACCTTAGACCTAATAGACACTAAACCCTAATAGAACCTAGGCCCTAAACCCCAACAGACCCCAGACCCTAAAACCCTTGACCCTAAACCACCAAACCCCAAAACCCAAACCCCAAACCTGAAACCCCAAACTAAAAACCCTAAACCCTAAACCCTCAACCCTCAACCTTGACCACTAACCCCTGAACCTAGAACCCAAAACCAAGAACCCTGAACCCCTGACCCTGAAACCGAAAACCCCAAACCTTAAACCGAAAACCCCAAAACCCAAACTCTACACCCTAAACCCTAAACGCAAAACCCTAACCCCAAAACCCTAACCCCTAAACACCTAACCCCCAACACTAAACGCACAACCCTAAACCCCCGACCATAAACCCCTGGACCCCTGACCCTAGACCTAGACCCTAAACCCAAAACCCTAGACCTTAAACCCTAAACCCTAACAGACCCTACACCCTAGACCCTAAAAAACCCTAGACCCTAAACCCCAATAGACCCTAGACCCTAATAAACCCTAAATCCTAGACCCTCAAATCCCAAACCCCAAAACCCTAAACCCCAAACCCCAAACCCAAGCCCAAACACGAAACACCAAACTGAAAAAAATAAACCCCAAACTCCAAACCCCAAACCCCAAACCCAAACCCCTAAACCCCAAACCCCAAATCCAAAAACCCTAAACCCTAAACCCCGAACCCAAAACACAAAACCCCAAACCCTAACCCCTAAACCCTAACCCTATACTCCTAAACCCTAAACCCAAAATTCTAACCCCAAAACCCTTTAATCCTAACCCCTAACCCCTATAACCCAAACCTCGAACCTGCAACCTGAAATCTGAAATCCTAAACCCAAAAACCAAAACCCGAAACCCCAAACGCAAAAGTCCAAACCCCAAACTCCGAACCCTAAATCCTAAACCCTAAACCCTAAACTCCAAACCCAAAATGAAAATCCCTAAAACCCTTAATCCTAAACCCAAAACCCTAAACCCTAAAAACCCACTAAATCCTAAACCTTAAACCCCAACCCCTTACCCCAAACTCCAAACCCCTAAACCAAAAACCCAAAACCCAATCCCCCAACCCCAAACCCCAAACCCCAGCCCCAACCCTAAACCCTAAAAAAAAAACCCTAAAAAACACTAAATCACAAACCCCAAACCCCAATCTCAAAACCCCCAACCCCCAACCCCCAACCCCCAACCCCTAAACCCTAAACCCCCTAAATCCCAAACCTTAAACATCAAACGCTAAAAAACACTGAGCCTGAAATCCAAAACCCCAAAACCTAAACCCTAAACACCCAAACCCCAAATCCTAAAAGCTAAACCCCAAATACCCGAAATCCCAAAACCCCAAATCCAGAACCCAAAATCCAAATCCCCAATCCCCAATCGCAAACGCCCAACGCCTAATCCCAAATCCCAACCCCCAAACGTAAACCCTAAAAAACCCTAAACCCTAACCCTAATAGACCCTAAACGCTAAAACCTAATAGACCCTTGACCCTAATAAACCCTAGACACTAATAGACCCTAGACCCAAAAACCCCAAACACCCAAACCCCAAACCTAAAGCCCAAACCCAAAACCCCAAACACAAAACCCTAAACCCCAAACACAAAACCCTAAACCCTGGGCGCTCAATCTCGACCTTGACCCTTTACCCAAGACAGCTGAACCCAGAACCCAAAACCAAGAACACAGAACCTTTGATCCCTAATACCGAACTGTGACACCCCGATTCTACACTATTGGTTGTAGGCAAGGGAGAGTCACTGCTGAGTCCTATGGTCAATTTTGACAGATCCTAACAAGTATTGACACAAGGTCTCATAAGCAACGATAAGGTGTATACCTCTGATTATATTGAATATAAATACATAACAACCACAAATATCCTTAATTACAAAAGCTTGTTCCATTACATTACATCCTAACAAGAAAATGTAAATCTTCGTACGAGTCTTACAAAAAGATTAAAAGAGAATTTTTTAACTTTACTAAGATAGCCAAGGGTCTTCGAAGGTTTCAGGCTCGTCGTCTCTAGCTATATGTTCCTCTTTGGCACTTGGCATAACACGCCGTGAGCTTTGAATGCCTAGTAAACACATACACATCCCATTCCTTTTTCCCGAGTCCAATACACAATCACAAATATAACATCAAGTAGTAAAGCATGATACACAAATAAATAAATAAATGGTTACAAGTTAGATGTTAGTAAACTAGAAATCCCCCAAAGAGATTTCGTCCTCCCAACCACAAGAATCGGACGCGAATTATTCGGTATGCCCCCTCTTTTGCTGCTTTGTCGCAGAACTAACCTCGGATGCCTACCAACAGTTATATACCGCGTAGCGCCAACCGCAGGGCCTCAAAAGAGACGGTAAGATAGGGCCTTGCCCAAATCCCTTCTCACACCAAACCACCTAGGGTCCGAATACAACCGCTCCGTTCAAGGGTTTCGAAAACCGCTTGCGCAAGACTTTGACTTCCAAATAGGGAACGCATCCCAAGAATCCATACATCACATTTCTGATCTTCCATTGTTTCAAAGGACCGATATCCAATACCACCCCAGTAAAGTTTTTCGTTGAGTTACATGTTTAAAATCAAGGTTAGAACAACTTAACAAGATCAAAATATCCACATAAGCATGCATCATTAAGATGAAGGAGATAAAGAACATAACCATAACACATATAATATCATGCCGAGTTATGATCATAAGCTAATAAATGTTCTCATGAACACAAGTGCTTAAAACATCCATGCTCAACAAAATTCCCAGATTCAATATCATATAAAGATTAGAATGAAAAGGCTATTTTAGAATTTTTTTACCGGACTTGGCCTTCCTATGGTTCGTAGAGAATTTAATCTAGTTTCCAGAACATATTTCAGAAATGGAATAGCTTTTCTAGATTTTAAGTTATTTAGAAAACACTCCAGCGCTGTCCAGTTCGTCGACTGTTACGAAAATTTGATTTTCTGCCAACCCGCTCACTGTTTTTCCATGAAACCAATTTTAGTGGAAAACTAACTTCTTAAGGAAGATTTTGACATAAGATAGAGGTCCAGAATAATTTTATACATTTCTCTAGAATTTTTGAAAGTTGGTTGTGAAACAGATTCTAAGGCACCATACTCGAAATAAGAAGATTTGTGAGAAAAGGGATCCATTAAGGAATTTTTTTTTTCCTTTTGTGATGAAACCATGCTAACTAACATTTATTAACCCTGAAAATTTGGTTAGATGTGTGCCTTTGGAAAGTTTGGGAGATTGGTATGAGTAGGATAGTTTTGTACCGAAATGAGGGAAACCACAAGAGAGGGAAAGTCATGGTTCAACTTTTATCATTCTTAACACAAGTAACTCATCAATAACACATCTAAAAATATTATTTAGAACCCTTAAGAACATGTATTTGAAAAAGGGAAAATGAAAGAGAAGGTTGTGTTGTGGCTAACTTGCTAAGCTTGAACAAGATGGCTCTCTTCTCCCTTCCTCTTCCTCTCAAGATTTCTCTCTTGTTCTCCTTCCTCTCCTTTAGTCGAATGTGTGTGTGTGAGAGTGTTGCTAGTGTTTGCCACGCTAGAGAGTGGTGATATTTATAGGCAAATTTGGTGTAACATGGCATAAAAGCCCACTCGTTGGAATTGAAAGGACAAGTTAGGATTTACTTGTCATTAAAGCCCACTAGTTGGAAAATGAATGGACACTAGTTGTAATTGAATGGACTATTATTTGGAAAATTTAATGGACCACTAGTTGGAAAATGAATGGACCACTAGTTGGAATTGAATAGATCATTATTTGGAAAATTGAATGGACCCCTAGTTGGAATTGAATGGTCAAGTTAGGATATTCCTGTTTCGATAAAAAAAAATGCGAATCGACAAGATTCGAAATAATTCTAGTAACTGAGGGGCTTTAAGCAATAATTTAAACATTATTTTTTTTTTAAAGCAAATACATTTTCAGGGGCTTCACACGAACCCCTAACCCCTAACCCTTAACCCAACCGTAAACACAAAACCCCGAAACCCGAAACCACCGAACTCGCAACCCTGAACCGTGAACCCGACCGCGAATCAAAAACCCTAAACTCCAAATCGAAAACCCCAAACCCTGAACCCTAAACCAAAAACCCTCTCCCTAAACTCTAACCCCTAACCCCTAAACCCTCAACCCCCAACCCTAAACCCCTGACCCTAGACCCTAGACCCTACACATTAGACCCTAAACCCTAGACCTTAAATCCTAAACCCTAGACCCTAGACCCTAGACCCTAAACCCTAATAGACCCTACACCCCAGACCCTAAACACTAATAAACCCGAGACCCTAAATCCTAATAGACCCTAGACCCCAAAATCCTAAACCCTCAACCCCCAAACCACAAACCCAAGCCAAAACCCCAAACTCTAAACCCTAAACGCCAAACCCCAAAACCCAAAACCTAAACCCCATACCCCATACACCAAATCCTGAAACCCTAAACCATAAACGTTGAACCCAAAACCCCAAACCCCAAACCCTCACCCCAAACTTCAAACCCCAACCCTTAAACCCTAACTCCTAACCCCTAACCCTAAAGCTCTAAATCCAAAACCCCTAAATCCTAACCCCTAACTCCCAAACCCCAAACCCCAAACCCCGAAACCAAAACCCGAAACCCAAACCCAAAACCCAAAACCTAAACCCCAAAACCCGAAACTCCAAACCCGAAACGCCCAAACCCCAAACCCTAAATTCGAAACCCTAAACCCACAACCCAAAATTGAAATCCCCAAAACCCTAAACCGTAAAAACCCCCTAAATTCTAAACACAAAACCCCTAAATCCCTAAATCTTAAACCCTAAACCCTAAACCCTAAGCTCTAACCATAGACCCCAAACCTCTAAACCCTAAATCCAGAACCCAAAACCCAATCCCCCAACCCCCAACCCAAAAGAAAACCCTAAAAAACACCAAATGACAAAACCCAAATCCCAATCCCAAAAACCCCAAACCCCAACCCTAACCTCAAAACCCTAACCCCTAATTCTAAACCCGAAACCCTAAACCCTAGACTCGTAAACCCTAACCCTAACCCTAACCCCTCATTCCTCACCCAAAATGCCAAAACCCCAAATCCTAAACCCTAAACAGCCAAAACACCAAAACCCCAACCCCAAACCCAAAACCCTAAACCCCTAAAACCTAACCGATAAACCCAAACCCCAAAACCCTAAACCCTAAATCCAAAACCCCTAACCCCCAACCCCCAACCCTTAACTCCCAACACCTAATTCTAAGCCCTAAACCCTAACCCTGAAACCCTAATAGACCCTAGACCCTAGACCCAAGACACTAAACCGTAATAGATCCCAAACCCGAATAGCTCCTAGACCCTAAACCCTAACAGACCCCAGGTCCTAATAGAACCTAGACCCTAGACCCGAAATCCTAAATCCTAAACCCTAAACCCTAAACCCTGACACCTAAACCCAAACCCCTAACCCCTAAACCCCAAACCCTACACCTTATACCTTACACCCTACACCCTATATCATAAATCGTAACCCCTAAGCCCTAAACCCCCAACCCTAAAGGCCTAGAACCCTGGCCCTAGACCATAGATCCTCAACCCTAAACCCTAATAGACCTTAGACCCTAAACCCTAATAGACCCTAGATCACTAAACCCTACACCCTAAACCCCAAACCCGAACCCTGAACCCATAAACCCTAAATCATAAACCCTACACAGTAAGCCCCACACCCTAAACCCCCAACCCTAACCCCTCAACCCTTACCCCATGATCCTAAATCCCTGACCCCCGACCCTAGACCCTAAACTCTGACCCTACACCCTACACGCTAAACCCTAGTGTAGACGCGCCCTTGGGCTTTGCTACTGCAGTTTGGACTCAAATGTCACGGTTCTGAATCTAATCCCACAAAGTGCAATGCGAGACCGATAAATCACCAAAGAGTCCAAATCCGGCAAATCGTTTTGGAAAACTGATTTTTAAGAAAGAAGTGCCAACATGGACTACTTTTCCAGATACAGAGTCGCCACCTAAATATTTTATTTTGGAGGAATTTAGGAAACCCTGACTCGTGCCTAAGGCCATGTGTCCCGTCATCACCAAAGTTGCCTCGGCTCGGGAACTTGGGTACGATTGGGGAAGGTCATCTATGCGCACCCCCGCTCGCCCGATCAAAGATCGGCCTGTACTAAACATGATATCTTATTTTTGAAAACACATGCGTTCTTATTTCGGTTAATTAGCTAGAATTACTATGTGATGCGCTCAATACACAAGTATAGACTAGATCGCCTAATTTGGAACAAAGCATCGCATATCCATTTGTTTGAAAACGGTTTGAAGTTTGCTACTCACAAGTAGGCTAAAACATGGATTTCAATGAATCGTTCCAATTAAAGTAATCTAAGCTTCACCCACAGGCATTCAAGCAGTTATATCACATAAGCAATTAGCCTCATGGCAAGCATGCTGTCATGTTAACACTCACACACATGCAAGATGCTAAAGCGTAAACACTCACAGTGTACTCCGAGCCAAAATAAAGAACTAGTTAGTAATCAAATGCATGATCCTAGCTCATTTTAAGATGGCTAATGCAACACATGCAAAATGCAACTAGAGATAGGCTCGGCTATTCTCAAATGGCATATGAGATGCAATACTCCGATACATGTATTCAAGTAAGAATTGAAATACAATGCAGTTAGTATGATACGCCGAGCCTAGTGCATGCAATACAGATGAATGGATGCAAACATGTGAGCATAAGGATGCTAAATGAAATGTGCCCTAGAACTAACCATCGTAAGCGGTTAAGTAAAAGGGAGAAAGAAGTGGGGTTGGAAGACATGCATCACATAGACGCACGCTTATTACATCAATTGCGCCCTCTCGACGTAGGGACCGAAAGAATAATACAAATCAACTAATTAACTAACTAACAAGCTAATTAATTAATTACACAACCAAATCGAAATAAATAACTATTCTAAGTTATTAAAACACTGAAATGGCCTCGAGACGAGGAATGAATGCATGCTTGGACGGCTTCGCTCAGAAATCCATCGCCATGCTTCATGTTGCCTCTATTTGCACCTCTGAAAATTGTGCCAACTTCTGTGACACTTCTGAACCACCCTGTGGGCATACTGAGAGGCCATCGGCCAAAATATAGAGCCATCGGCCAAGGGAAACTGGTCATCAACCAAAGCTAAGGCTCTCGGCCAAATGTTTGTAGCTGATCGGCACTGGATATGGTCGATCGGCCATCTCTTCCTGCAGACTGCTCCTGTTGCTGCAGGAGAGGACAAACAGAGCATGGCAATGCATTTACAAGGCAATGTTTGCACCACCACCCTCCCTATCATGTCATGAGCTTAAGGGAGTATAGTCCTCGACCCTCGGGCCACCAATCACGCATTCCAATGCATGATGGCCAAAGGAGCCAAGTGTGCAATTCAATATGGAATGAAATGCACAAAAACACACAAGGGGCCCCAACCTCTATCATGCTTGATCAAGAGGCAAGGAAATGCATAGACAATGCAATGCAACCTAAGCATGCAAGCAAGCATGCAAACAACTCAAGCATGATACAAATCTAATGCAACATGAGCATGCAAGCATACAATATGCAATAGGCATACAACCTAAATATGCAAACATGCATAGCATGCAACAACATGCAAAATGAAACAAGCATGCAACAACATGGTAAGATGGACTTAACCAAAATGGGCTATTCTCAAACATGCCCAAATCAGTGGCCAAAGTGCTAAGAAATGATGGACAAAAACACATACAAACATACACATGTGATGGTCTATCACTTAGGCATAAGAGGGCAACTTCCAAGAACACTTAAAAGGGGAAAAAGATGGACATGTGACAAACATGGTAAGCTCTAAAATCATGCATGTAAAGGTGCCAAACCAACCAAAGTACATAAGCAAAGCATGCAAGAAAGCCCAAAGCTTAAGACTAGCCAAGGGACTCAAACCATGGCTACGTGAAACATGAAGCAAATGGCAAGTATAATGCAAAACAGTCCTATATCATGCCAAAATAAGCCTAAAACATGCAAGGACCAAAGCCAAAATAAGCTAGAACAAAGGGCCAAAAGCATGAGGCATGCAAGGCTACAAAAGAGGTGTTACACTACACCTATCAAAACCAAACATGGCATGACTTAAGCAATGAAAAACAGAGTTATGGCATGGTAAAACAAGACCAAAAACCCACTTAGATGGCATCCCAAAGACCTAAGCATGGAGGCATGCACAATGACCCATTCATGAGGCATAAAACATCAACTCTTTAAAGCATTAAAGGATTGATAAGTGCAAGTATATGAGCATACTATATGGACTGAAATAACATAACAAGTGATGCCAAATCACTGAAATGGCCCAAGTAAAGCATGCTAGAGACTTGGACACTTAAGGCTAACAAGCTGGAATGCCTTATGGCTATACAAAGCATGGCATATATGACCAAAACAACACAAATCAGACCTTAAATGTCATGACCCAAACCCGCCCCCATGGGTTAAGGACATAACCGGCCAGTAATCCTGTCATTACCTACGGCCTCAAACTCAAAACAAAGATAACTCGTTAGAGTAAAGGGGCCCAACGGAAGCAAAAATTTAAAACTTTGTCCATAGAGCCGTGCTTATATGCACATCAGCAAACCATACACATACGCGTTAATAACCCACATCAAAAGTACAGCTCAAAAATTCTTTACACACAGGATCATTCAAAATGAGTCAACTCACGACAGACTATCTACAAATGTACATAGAGTCCTTGCCAACAGAACAAAGTGTAAATTCATAACAAAACGGCAAGGATGGGTCTCGTGCGTGAGACGCAAGGTTGACTCCCCAAAACTCATGTTGTTCCTGGCAAACATCACTGGGGCTGGGCTTGTGCATCTCTTGGCTCACCTACAAACACATGAATGAGCGTGAGCGATAGCCCAGTGAATAATATCAAATACAACACTTACATAACATTGTAGAACAACATACTCCAAACGGCCTTGGGCCCAATTCATATTTCTATTTAACAGATATATATATACGTATCTAAATACAAATCCAGTGACTGCAATTCCAAACACTCCGGCCTTTGGCCCATTCAGGTTTGCATTCTTGTCAAAACGGCCTTCGGCCCATTCGATTATGTCAAAACGGCCTTGGGCCCAATCATGTATGTCAAAACGGCCTTTGGCCCACACATTCGTACCAAAACGGCCTTTGGCCCACACATTCGTACCAAAACGGCCTTTGGCCCATTCATTTATGTCAGAACGGCCTACGGCCCACTCATTCATGTCAAAACGGCCTTTGGCCCACACATTCGTACCAAAACGGCCTTTGGCCCATTCATTTATGTCAGAACGGCCTTCGGCCCACTCATTCATGTCAAAAGGACCTTGGGTCCATTCAGATTTATCAAAACGACCTTTGGTCCATTCATGTTCAACAAAACGACCTTGGGTCCATTCATGTTTATCAAAACGACCTTTGGTCCATTCACGTTCAACAAAATGACCTTGGGTCCATTCATGTTTATCTTACATCCACAATCCCAATTAGCAATTCATAAGCCTTAAGGGAATAAACAATTGAACATTCACAAGCATTCAAATATTGATATTACTCACAGTGATCGGTTTGTGGATTCGCCCTGGAGCTTGACCCTACACATTTCATGAATACAAAAGGGTCATTAATAATTCCATCCGTTCCTTAATTCACATAATCCTCTTTAGGCCTTACTCTTATCTCATTAACTTATTTACCATGCTTAACATATGCCTAAGAGTGCTTACAAGTGAAAGAGAACGGAAAATGAGACATAGAACACATGAACACAATTTCAGAAAATAGGGTCCCCGCTCGTGCGTCAACTTCCCCGCTCGAGCGGACCCTAAGGCCTGCAAAAGTACTGGATAGGTGAAATTCACGCTCGATCGTCCAATATGGCGCTCGAGCGGAAGGCCTCTCAACATAGCTCCCCGCTCGAGCGTGAACTTACCCGCTCGAGCGGAAACCATGTCTGCAAAAAGTACTGGATGCCTCATTTTTACGCTCGAGCGTGAAATAGGACGCTCGAGCGGAAGTTCATCCTTCATGATCCCCGCTTGAGCGTGAACTTACCCGCTCGAGCGGATACCATGCCTGCAAGAACAAAATGCTGGGAGCACGATTTTCCCGCTCGAGTGGCCCTTTCCCCGCTCGAGCGGTCATCAAAATCTGGGTTTTCCAGATTTAGTTCTTGAGCTCCAAATCAAAACCCAACCAACCAAATATGCATGCAATGGCTCAAATCTCATGTATAATCATGCTAACATGGTATAGACCCCAAATCACAACTCAATGAGGCTCAATTTCACAAATAAGCCACATGCATGCCCCAATCTCCCATTAAACTTATTAACAATGTACAAATTCATGCATTCAAGCTCATATCTTCTCAAATTGTATATGCATGTGATGGTTTAGCCACATTCTCAACTCATGCTCTTGAGCACAAACAACCCTTGAACACACAAGATCATGCATTACTTTCATGAATTCAAGAGTCAATGGCTTACCTAGAAGCCCAATTCCTTCAATCTATGGTCCAATTTGGAGATGGACTTCAAAACTCTTCAAGCTTGAGTCAAATAACACAATTCTCTCCCTCTCTCTCTCTACCAGCCGACTCCCTTCTCTTTCTCTTAGAGTTTGCTCAGCCAAAATCATATATGAGGAAACGAATTGAATTTAAGGGGGCTTATAATATAGCCCCACTCACATGCATTATTTAATCATAAAATAATTGAGCATTACTCGTGAATTAAATCTGATTAATCTGACCCGAATCAGTTTTCAATTAAATTTCACCGTAGGCTCTAAAAATTATGCCCGTCACAATGGCGTAATCAATTTTGGGTTCTGTGGCCGATAAGGCCCTCAATTTAATTTCCAAAGCCGATTATTCAAACAGATATGCCTACGGTGAACAGATAAAACTTCAAAATCACATAATGGCACATAAAACCATGCTAAACACATAATCATATTCAAATTAAGGACCAATTTAGCATATTACGGAACAGGGGTATCACATTAAACATGGTGAAACATGAACAAAGTCTTCTCAGATCTAAGCCAAAAGCATGCTAAAATGATATGTTAAAGCATGAGACACATTAGGCTATTTCATAGAAATGCACTACAAGTGCATGGAGCATGCAAGGAACTATTAAACCAAACCCTAACAGAGGTATGACATGGTAAAACAAGCCCAAGAACATTCTGAAATGGACACAACATAGGCTAGAATGTCATGCTACTTCATGAAGCATACAAAGCTAGTGTGTGTGATTTACACTACAAGTGTATAAACCATGTATGGAATGACCAAGACAAGCAAAAATTGTGGTGAGCCTCAGCAAAATAGCCACAAATACACGCTAAAATATGGCCAACATGAACTTAACAAACATGCTCACAGATAAGGCATATTAAGGCAAATATTGAAAACACAAGGAGAGGGGACCCTCTCCTTTTTGGGACCTTAAAACACCATCAAAACAAGGTGATCCCAAGGCTTAAAAAGAAGGCACAAGAATAAGGCCAAACAAGGCCTAAGAGGGGGTAAACATCCCAAACCAAAAAGTGACCTTAAACAAAGGTCTAAATCTTGTAAAATCATAACTTTTATCAGTTAAGAGTTAAGCTTAAAACAATAAGAAAAGGTCTAAAAGCTTAAGCAAGAAAGGGGTATTAAAAGCAAGTTTGCTCACCTTTGAAGAACACTCTCAAGAACAAAGCTCCAACAGGTTTTCCAAGCTTAAACCCCTCCAAGAACTCTAAAATCAACCTCAAGGGACTTCAGCTCCAAGAGGATGGTGTTCTAGTGTGTGCTTGCGTACAATAGTAAGACAATACTACACTTTTGAGTACAAAACAAGGCTAAACAAAGAAGAATAGATACAAAAGTATATCTATCCCTCAAGACTCCATTTTCTGAACCCTTGAGGAGGGAGGAGATGGTTCTCTCTTATAGAGAACCAAAAGTAAAGCTTTTTGAGGAAGCTAAGCAAAGGGGCAAATCCCTCCATACACGTGTATGGAGGGGGTGAATTGTGCATGACAGCTGAGACAGCTGGCACAAATTTTCTGTATAAAGCAGATGAACAGGGTTCGGCCAGAAAACATGACCGATCGACCAACATAAGTGCCGACCGACCAAATAATGTGCCGATTGGCCAACACTTTTGGCCGATGGAAAGAAAACAAGGCCGATAGCTTCATGCCTTGGCCGATGGGTTGAGGGGATGGCCAACAAGCCACTCTCTTCCCTCAGAAGCAAAAACACAAGTGTTTGGTCCACAACCAAGCACAAAACAAACAAGTTAAGAGATCTTGAGGCAAGGCGCGTGGCCGAGACCTCCGAGAACTCAAAATGAACACAAACATGGATGATCATTGAGTGTTCAAATGATGATGTCCAAGTCTTGAGGACAGTCAAAAATGGGGTGTCTACACCTAGACCCTAAACCCCAATAGATCGTAGACACTAAACCCTAATAGGGCCTAGACCCTAGACCATAAACCCTAACAGACCCTAGACCCTAAACCTAATAGACCCTATACCCTAAACCCTATTAGACCCTAAACCCTAGATCCTAAATCCTAATAGACCCTAGACCCTAGACACTAGACTCTAGGCCCTAGACCTAAACCTTAAACCCTAAACTCAACCCCCTAACCCCTAAATCCCAAACCCCAAACCCTAAAAAACCCTAAGTCCTAAACCCTAAACCCTAAATCTAAAACCCAAAACCCCCAAATCCAAAACCCTAATTACCCAAACCCCAAATCCAAAAAGCTAAACCATGAACCCCAAAACCCCAAACCCCAAAATCCTACCCTAAACCCTAAACCCCCATACCGCAAACCCCCAACCCTAAGCCTAACCCCCAAACCATAGAACCCAACCCCCGACCCTAGATTCTCAACCCTAAACCCTAAACACCAAACTGCAACCCCCAACCCTAAACCCTAAACCCAACATCCAAACTCGTAACCCCTAACCCTTGAACCCCCAACCCTCAAACCCCAAACCCTAAACCCCTAAAACCCTAAACTAAACCCCTAAACCCCAGACCGCAACCCCTAACCCCTAAACCCCTAACCCTAACCCCAAACCCTAAGCCCTTAGGGTTTTGGGTTTCGGGTTTGATGATGATGATTCCTAGATGCTTCTGAGCAAGATGCCAAGTGCGGAAACCACGTCCAGAGCGGACACGATATTCATATCGTTGGGTTGTGAAAGTCGAAAGAAAGCAGTGTGATCAGTATCGGCTTGCAGCAACGTAGTATAGAGGAGTCCCCAGCCATGCACTAGTGCCGGCATCCAATCAAGAAGTGGCGAAGAACTGTTGTTGCTGAATGTGGCAGCATGAAGGTCAAAGATACAGGTGAATCTAATCGATTCGTAGATCAATTGAATCACGATGATCCGTGACTTCACGCAATTTGCTGAGGAGATCGTGGAGGTAGCCAGACCATTTATGGCATTAGTGAGTGTGATCCGGCCAAGGGCTATGTTGATCATACCTTTTTCAGAAACACGTTCCAGGGCATTGTAGCCATCATCGTAACCCAAGAAAGTGGATCTGGGAATTAGATGTGGAGAAGTAAGAGAAGTACGCCAGAACTCCAACCACTCAGAATTCTCCATTTGGTAGGCTTCTAAGCAGAGGTTGTCCCGTCGAATCCTCAGCCTAATTCAATGATTGTTGGTTCGTAGTATGATATTGAACCATCGAGTGGGTGGATCCTGCTGAGCGGGAAGTACAAGAATATTGTGTGAAAAGATCTCTCCCAATAAAACGCGCAAGTCCTTAATGAAGTCCCTGTAAGCTCCACTACCCCTTTCAACGTTGAAGTTTTTTGTGAATTCCGCCATTAACTAAATTCAATCCTGCCATTGACAATAATAATCAATCAATAGAAAAACATAAAATACTTACAATCAAAGTGACTTATACAAAAAATAAAATAACCATAGCCAAAACCAAAAAAAAAAAAAAAAAAAAAAACTTAAAAGCACTGGACACAAAACAAAAAGTTACAACATTAAAGAAACGTTCATATATAAACCATGAAACTAAAATCTCAAAAAAGAACACAACATTAAATAGCATATCCAAAAGTCAATATCAAGAAGGTCATACATAAACCATGGATGTTTTTTTTAATTAAAATTTATAAACTTGCAAACACTACTGTTCAGGAATTACCAAAAAGAAAAATAGAATTTATACCCAAAAAAATTGAGAATATTTAAAACATAAATTGAGAATATTTAAAACATAAACAAGCCTATTAATTGTAGGTATTGTTTTAGAACATAATTTATACCTAAAAGATTAATAAGAAGGATAATTTATAGTTTAGATTGAAGAATATTTCAAAATACCCATAATCCGAAAAAAATTAAAATAAAATAAAATCACACAAAAACCATCTTTTAGCCCAACAATTGAGAGGGAGATTGAGAGATGGATGGTTGGTTGTTACTTGGTGGGTAGAAACTGTAGGAACGTGGGCATTTTTTCTCATTTATTTATTTATGTATTTATTAAGAATCAGATTGGTTGGGATGACAATGTGCTTGTGGAAGTTTAGAATTGGGTAAGTTGAGATGTGTGAGGAAACGTGGGTGTGTGAGGGATGTTGATATATTTATTTATTTATTTATTTTTAAATCAACAAAAATACACACGACAGAAGTTTCAAGAAGTCAAAATTAGGCTTCACTTAATAGAATAGAATAGAATAGAATAAAATCATCTCCATCCACATCTATTTAAGATCAAAACCCCCAATAAGCAAGCAATCTAGATCAAATAGGTCAATCTCGTCCCACTAAATTATATTGGGTATATTGTTCTCTTAAATTATGACAGGTGTAGAGACATGTAATTACAAGTAAATTCACAAAAAAAAAAAAAAAAAAAAAAATTCAAGGTCAATCATCATATATTAATAATTTACAGGACTCACATTTTTATAACTGTTGTTGAAATTTGCTAATTCAACAAAACAATTACACTCATATTGCATCAATGAAATTACATAACATCAAAGAAAACCATACTTTATAGATTACATTCTAAAGCATGAAAACATGAAACAAGATTAATAGAAAAATATATTCAATTGAAATTGTTGTAATTCCAAGATTAAATTGAAACTTTAAATTAAAAGTTAATAGTCATGATTTATGAGTGAAATTAATTCACAATAAATATTTAAACTTATCACTCCCAAATACATTAAAACTAAATTAATTGACAAAAGTTATTGGAAATTATAACACAATAATCATGTACATAATTTTCGACAAGAAAATTAAATTAAAATCAATTGCCATGAATTATAAATGAATTTAAACATGTAAATAATTCTAGCAATTAAAATCAATAGACTAATTTTTTTTTTAATTTCTAATTATGCATAGCAAGTCAATGGAGCACCTACTCATAGGGAAAGCACAAATCTGAAAAAATTATAAACAGAAGCATGCAAATATATAGTGTTCCGATTTTATTCAAATAAAGATGAACCTCTTTACTAGATAAATCAATTTGTCCAATTTCATAGGAAAGCATATTTAATCTGTTTTAAACTTGTTGTTGAAATTGGCTAATTAAACGTAACAATTACACTCATATTGCATCAATGAAATTACACAACATGAAATAAAACCATACTTTATAGATTACATTCTAGAGCATGAAAACATGAAACAAGATTAATAGAAAAACATATTCAATTGAAATATGAAAACAACGAATCAAGCCAAATTCTGTGTGATACCACAGTGTCCTTAAAGCAGATTAGCCACCTCACCGTGGGTGCTGGAGCAACGTCGACTTCTATCTCACATGATAAGATGGCTTAAATCGGCTAACGCAAAAGCACATTCTGTTTGCTTGGCGAATCGACAATGGAAGCACTCTCTCTCACACATGAAGAATATTATACTAGTAAGCAAACTGACTATATAATTGGAAAGCAAAAACTTGGACCCAGCCCAGTCCGGGTGCGCGGCACGCGCGCGCGTGTGGCAATTTTGCCATAACCTACTTGGATCATGCCCTTCTCATAATCCTAAGGCTTAAATATCCATCAAAGTTTTCTTCCACAATCAATGTGGGATTGGTAGTTATACACAATTCCCAAAACCTTATTCATGAGGCCATCTTTATGAGACAAGTTCTCATTCAATTCTCAATGGTTTTTGGTCATTCTTTATGTGGTGTAAAGACCTTGTTACAAAAAATCTAAACCCATTTAATCCCACCTCAACCAATAGTTGGGACCTACTTTAATTTCACATTAAAGTTTACCAAAACCCATTTTCTTCAACAATAACAAAAATAAATTGCACAAATTATTATGCTAAAATATAACACCCATGCCTGAATCATTCTTCTTCTTCTTCTTTTTCTTTTTTTTCTTATTTTTTTTTTAAAGGGCAAACAGGCACTTATACAAGACCGTGCAAAACAAATCCATATAAACAGTGTACAGTACTATCTTAACAGAATTAATAGCTTTGCAATTAAAAAATAAAATGAAATAAAAAGCACAGCAAAAACACAATTAACACAATCCAACTAACAAATCGAAATCAAAATCAAAATCAAAATTAATTTCTATTGAAACGCTATATGAAAACTCCTGATTATGATCTTATACGGAATTTGAGAGAATTTGAGAGAGAGAGAGAGAGAGAGAGAGAGAGAAAGAAAGGACCATGGAAAGTGGGATTGTTGAAGGAGCGATCGAGTGTGATGGACTTACCAAGCTTGTCAAAAGAATGATTAGAAATGCAAGAAGAAACTCATCGCTTAATTGCTTTCTTTCACTTGCAAGACAACTTCTTCTTTGACGAATGCAATCCACCCCCCACACACACCTTTTCGGGGTCGATACATAAGCTCCCATACTCTAGTCCACAGAGAGACAACACAATCTCTTTCTCTCTCTGTGTAGTTCCACACGATGTGAGAACAAAGAGAGAGAGAGAGAGAGAGAGAGGGAGGGGAGAGAAAGAGGAAATTGAGTGTTGGGTAGTTTGTTTTTGGGTGGGTAAGTATTGGGTAGTTGATTAAGAAAGAAAGTAGAAAACGTGGGATTTTTTTGTTTTTTTTCAAATCATTTAAATTCCACATGGCAGTACATGGTAGAGGCTTCAAGAGACCAAATTCAAGCCTCACTTAATAGAGAATAAAGATTGAGAGCTCTAATTTTGGAGCTCTAAAGAGAGCTCTAGTGATGTGGCAAGGAGTGGGGCCCACACGCGATGTGATGTGTGTGCCTATGTTTTTATTTTTATTTTTCTTGCCACATCATTATAGCTCTCTTTAGAGCTCCAAAATTAGAGCTCTCTATCATTGTTGCTTTATATAATAGTATAGATAATATATAATTTCATATATGTATATACATATAAAAAATATAGATAGTGTTTAAATGAAACAAATATCAATATAACTAAATTTTATTAATGTATATACATATAAAACCAAGTATATCAAAATAATTAATTGATCTTTTTTTTAAAATTTTTTTTGATAAAATGCTGTTGTTTCATTAATTATACAAAGGCAACTGAATCGTAAGAACCGTAACGAATCGCATTGAATCGTAAGATTCACTCAATTTAAGATTCAACAGCACTAAACCCTAAACCACCATAAACCCTAAACCCTAAACCCCCCTAAATACAAAAAAACCCTAAACCTTAAACACTGAACCCTAAACACTAAAAAACCCTAAACCTTAAAAAACCCTAATCCCCATACTCTAAACCCCAAATCCTAACCCCTAAACCTTATCCCTAAACCCAAAACCCTAAATCAAAACCTCGAAACCCCTAACCCTAAATCCCTAACCCCTAAAACCCAAAAACCTAAACCTAAACACCAAACCCCAAACCCTAAACCCCAATAGCCCTAGACCCTAGACCCTAAACCCAAATATACCCTAGACCCTAGGCCTTAGATTCTAGAACCCCCAAACCCTAAATGTCAAACCCAAAACCTGAACCCCTAAACCCTACACGCTACACCCTACATCCTAAACCCTAAACGTACACCCTAAACCCCAAACCCTGCACCCTACACCTTACACCCTAAACCCTAAACCCTAACCCTTAAACCCCTAAACCCTAGCCCTTCAAAGCTAAACCCCGATCCTAAACCTCCGACCCTAGACCTCTCACCCTCGACCATAGACCCTAGACCTGAGACCCGAGACCCTAGACCTCCGGCCCTACACCCTAAACCCTAGAACTTAAACATTCATAGACCATAGACCCTTAACCGTAATAGGCCCTAGACCCTAGAACCTAAACCCTAATAGACCCTAGACCCAAAACCCTAATAGGCCCTAAATTCTAGACCCCAAACCCCAACAAATCCTAGACCTAAACCCTAATAGACCCTAGACCCTAGACCTTAAACCCTAATAGACACTAAACACTACACCCTAACCCCTAAACCCTAAATCCTAACCCCTAATCGCTAATCCCTAAAACTTAAACTCTAAACCCTATCCCTAAACCCTAAACCCAAACCCCCAAACCCCAAAACCCCTAACCCCTAAACCCCAAACCCCAAACCTTAAAGCCCTAACCCCAAACCCCTAAACCCGAACCCCTAACCCCCAAAACCCTAACCTCTAAACCCTAACCATAAGCCTCAAACCCCCGACCCCTGATCCCCGACCTCCGACCCGAGACCTTTGACCCCCGACCCTTGACTTTAGACCTTAAACCCTAGACCCTAGACCCGAAACCCTAAACCCTAATAGACCCTAGATCCTAAACCGTAAAAGACCATAGACCCTAATAGAACCTAAACCCTAGATCTTAGAGCCAATCCCCAAATCCTAACCCCTAAACCCTAGCTCCTAAACCCCAAACCCTACACCAAACACCCTACATCCTAATCTCTAAACCCTAAACCCTAAACCCTTAACCCTCAATCCTAAACCCCTAGACCCTAGACCCTAAACCTTAAACCCCAATTGACCCTAGACCTTAATAGCCCCTAGACCCTAGACCCTAAACCCCCAAACCCTAAACCAAAAGCCTAAACTTGAAACCCCAAACCCTCAACCCTCAACCCTCAACCTTGACCCCTGACCGCTCAACCCTGAACCCATAACCCAAAACCCGAAACCCTGACCCCTAACCCCTAACACACCCGTAAACACGAAACCCCAAAACTCGAAATGACTGAGCTTGCAACCCCGAACCCCGAACCCCCAACCCGACCCCAAACCCCCAAACCCCAAACCCTACATGTCATGACCCAAACCTGCCTCTATGGGTTATGGTCATAACCGGCCAATAATCATGAGAATATCTACGACCTCAAACGATACTTAAACATATCTCAACAGAGTTAAGGGGCCACAATGGAAGCAAACTTAGAAACTTTGTCCATAGAGCCGCGCTTACATGGTATAGCAAAATCATTCGAAATGTATTTCATAATAACTCACACATACCCATAGAGTTAATCTATATCCAGGAACTTTTAGTTATGCGGTCAGCCAAACAAAACTTATATACAAAAATGATCCAATGTTTTTGCCAAAATGGAAAAAATATAACAAAAGAACAAAAGGGCAAAAACAAGTCTCGTGCGTGAGACATTTGGGTTGACTCCTTAAAACTCAACTTTCTCTCATAGTCTTCATCGGGGCTAGGTTTGGACTTCCTTTTGCTCACCTACACACACAAATGGAGTGAGCGATAGTCCAGTGAATAATATCAAAATAAGGAGTACATGAATGGAATTATAGAAATCATATCATACGGCCTTAGGCCCATTCATGATTTAATCTAATACATCAAACGGCCTCAGGCCCAAACATATCAAATGGCCTCGGGCCCAATTCATTCTTATCAAACGACCTCAGGCCTAATTCGTTCATGTCAAACGGCCTTCGGCCCAATCATTCATGTCAAACGGCCTTTGGCCCAAGTCGTTTATATCAAACGGCCTTTGGCCCAATTATTCTTTTCCAAATTCGTATCCATGTGTGTGTCATCCTCATGATTGTAATCGCATTCGTATTCAATTAGTCTTGTGTAAAAGACTGTCATTCAGACTATTCATTCATAATTCAAATTACAGACCCATAAGGTTCACATAAAAGTAACGTTGTGGAAAATAACGTACTTGAACATATCTTCATTAAGATATTACTCACAGTGATCTGCTGGATGATTTGCCCAAGTGCTTGACCCTACACATTTCATAAACATAATGGGTCACAAGCGATTCAATTCGTTCTTAATTCATATATCCTTCTTAGGCTTCTTTCTTATCTTTTTAACTCATTTATAATGTTCAATGCATGCCTAAGAGTGCTTAGAAATGAAAGAGAACGGAAAACAAATCATAGAATCATCTTTACAAAATTTTTGAAACAAGGCTCTCCGCTCTAGCGCAACTTTCACCGCTTGAGCGGACCCCTTTGGTCTGCAAAAGTACTGGTTGCCTCAATTTTGAGCTCGTGCGTGACTTTGGACGCTCGAGCTGAGAGTCAAAACAAGTGACTGGGAGCTCAAGTGTAACTCCTCCCACTCGAGCGGACAATAATGTCTGCAAAACTTCTGGGAGCTAACATTTTACGCTCGAGCGGCGCATTCCCTGCTCGAACGGACCTAACGAATTCTGGAATTTCCAGCAAGCTGTTTGAACTTCAAACTTCCATTTTAATTAATGTAACTTGTATGTTATGACTCATATTTCAGAGGAACATCTTCTAACATGATACAAATACTAAATTTACAACATTATGAAGCTCAATTCCCATGGATCAATCACAAACATACTCAAATTATACCAAACTTATTTCCAACACATCAAATTCATGCGACTAAAACTCATACCTCTATGAATTGCGCTTGCATGTGGAATATAACTTCCATTCTCAACCAAAATGATGATCAAGGCATGAATCTTCACCAAAATTCAACATGGATCATATGTTTCATGCTCAAATTCACAAATTTATAGCAATCTTTTACATGCATGCTTATAATGACTTCAAATTCACCAATTCAACTCAATTCATGCCCTTGATTACAATTTGTCTTTGAGTTCACATAATTAGAACTCAAGCTCATGAATTCATCCATAATTACTCACCCATGAGCTCCAATCTTCTAAATTATAGTTAATTCTTGAGTTAATCTTCAAGATCTTCAAGCTTCTTGGTCAATTCTCTAACTTGAGCTCCCTCACTCTCTATAATCAACACACTTTCTCTCTCTAGAGTGTAATCTCAGCAAATATGAGTCCAAAAAGAGAGGAATTGAGTGTATATAAGCCTATTTATAGTCTTGGCTGATCAAATTGATTAAGGCTAAGTAATTGAGCTTAATTTAATCATTCTGAATCTAATTATTTTGATCCGAATAATTTTTCAATTAAATTTCACCGTAGGCTCTAAAAATTACGCTAATCACAATGGCGTAGTCATTTTCAGTTTCTAATGCCTCTATGACCTTCAATTTAAATTCTAAAATAGAAAATCTAACAGATTTTCCTACGATGAACAGATAGAAATACAAAAACAAACATAATCATGTGATTATCACTCAACACCATATCAATCATATAATCACAATCGTAATTAAGATCAATTAGCATAACACGGAACAGGGTTATCACACTACATCCTACACCTATACCTCACACCCTAAACCCTAACCCCTAAACCCTTAACCCTCAACCCTAAACGCCCAATCCTAAACACCCGACGCTAAACCCCTAGACCCCTGACCCTAGACCCTAGACACTAGACCCTAGACCCTAAACCCTAAACCCTAATAGACCCTAGACCCTAGATCCTAAACCCTAAACCCTAAATCCAAACAGACCCAGAACCCTAATAGACCCCAGACCCAAAAACCCAATAAACCCTAGATGTTAATAGACCCTAGACCCTAAAATCCTCAACCCTAAACCCCCAAACCCCAAGCCCAAAGCCCAAACCCGAAACCCCAAACTCTAAACCGTAAACCCCAAACCCCAAACCCCAAACTCAAAATCCTGGAACACTAAACCGTACACTCCGAACCGCTGAACCCAAAACCCAAACCCCAAATTACAAACCCCAACCCAAAAACCCAAAACCCACAACCTAAAACCCTTGAATCCTAAGCCCTAACCCCAAACCCCAAACCCCGAACACAAAACTCGAAACCTGAAACCCTAAACCCTAAATCCTAAATTCAAAACCCAAAACCCAAAACCCAAAGCTCCAAACCCCCAGCCCCAAACCTAAAACACGAAACCCTCAAACCCTAAATCATAAACCCAAAATCGAAAACCGAAACCCCCAAAATCCTAAACCCAAAACCCAAAAACCTAAAAACCCCCTAAATCCTAAAGTAAAAACCCCTAAATCTTCAACCCTAAACCCTAAACCCTAAACCCTAACCCCTTACCCCAAACCCCAAATCCCATACCCCAAAACCCAAAACCCAAAACCCAAATCCCCAACCCCCAACCGCAAACCCCCAACACCCAACCCCAACCCCCAAATCTAGACCCTAAAAACAACCCTAAAAAAGCCTAAGCCCTAAACCGTAATAGCCCCCAAACCCTAAATCCTAATAGACCCTAGACCTAATAGGCACTAAACCCTAATAGAACCTAGGCCCTAAACCCCAACAGACACTAGACCCTAAAACCTTAAACCCCAAACCACCAAACCCCAAACGCAAAGCCCAAACCCGAAACCCCAAACTCAAAACCCTAAACCCTCAAGCCTCAACCTGGACCCCTGACCCTTGACCTTTGACCCTTGAACCCAGAACCCAAAACCAAGAACCCTGAACTATTGACCCCGAAACGCTAAACCCGAAACCCTAAACCGAAAACCCCAAAACCCAAAATCTACACCCTAAACCCAAAAGCCTACACCTGAAACCCTAAACCCTAACCCCTAAACACTCAACCCCCAACACTAAATGCCCAACCCTAAACCCCTAGACCCCTGACCCTAGACCCTAGACCCTAAAGCCAAAACCCTAGATCTTAAACCCTAAACCCTAACAGATCCTACATCCTAGACCCTAAAAGACCCTAGACCCTAAACTCCAATAGACCCTAGACCCTAATAGACCTTAAACCCTAGACCCTAAAATCCTAAACCCTAAACCCCAAAACAACAAACCCCAAACCCCAAACCCTAAGCCCAAACCCAAAACGCCAAACTCTAAACCCTAAACCCCAAACTCCAAACCCCAAACCCAAACCCCAAACCCTTAAACCCCTAAACCCCAAACCCTTAAACCCCAAATCCAAAAACCCTAAACCCTAAACCCTAAACCCTAAACCCCGAACCCCAAACCCTAACCCAAACTCCAAACCCAAACCCCTAAACCCTAACCCCGAACTGCTAACCCCAAACTCCTAAACCCTAAACCCAAAACCCTAACCCCAAAACCCTTAAATCCTAACCCCTAACCCCTGAACCCTAAACTCGAAACCCCGAACCCACAACACGAAATCCTAAACCCAAAACCTAAAAACCAAAAACCAAAACCCAAAACCCTACACTCGAAACTCCAACCCACAGACCCCAAACCCTAAACCCTAAATCCCAAACCCTAAACCCTAAACTCCAAACCCAAAACCCAAAACGAAAATCTCCAAAACCTTAAACCCTAAACCTAAAATCCTAAACCCTAAAAATTGGCTAAATCCTAAATCTTAAACCCCAAACCCCAACCCCTTAACCCAAACTCCAAAACCCTAAACCAAAAAGCCAAAACCCAATCCCCCAACCCCCAACCCCTAACCCCAAACCCTTACCCCAACCCTAAACCCTAAAAAAAACCCCCAAAAAGCCCTAAATTTAAAACCCCAAACCCCAATCCCGAAACCCCCAACCCATAACCCCTAAACCCTAAACCCCCTAACCCCCTAAATCCCAAACCCTTAACCTTAAACCCTAAAAAACACTATGCCCTAAATTCTAAACCCCAAAAAATCCTAAACCCTAAATCCAAAACCCAAACACCCAAAAACCTAAGCCCTAAATACCCAAACCCCAAATCCTAAAAGCTAAACCCCAAAACCCTAAAATCCTAAAACCCCAAATCTAAAACCCAAAATCGAAATCCCCAATCCCCAACGGAAAACCCCTAACGCCCAGCCCCAAATCCCAACCCCCAAACCAAAACCCTAAAAAAAACCCTAAAAAATGCTAAACCCTAACCCTAATAGACCCTAAATGCTAAAACCTAATAGACCCTAGACCCTAATAAACCCTAGACCCTAACAGACCCTACACCCAAAACACCAAACCCCCAAATCCCAACCCCCAAACCAAAACCCTAAAAAAACCCTAAATCCTAACCCTAATAGACCCTAAATGCTAAAACCTAATAGAGCCTAGACCCTAATAAACCCTAGACCCTAATAGAACCTAGACCCAAAAACCCCAAACCCCCAAATCCCAAACCTAAAGCCCAAACTCGAAACCCGAAACTCAAAACCCCAAACCCTAAGCCCTCAATCCCGACCCTGACCCTTGACCCTTGACCGCTGAACCCAGAACCCAAAACCAAGAACTCTGAATCGCTGACCCCTAACACTGAACCCCTAACCCCTAACCCCTAACCCACCCGTAAACACAAAACCCCAAAACTCGAAACCCCCGAACCTGCAGCCCAGAACACTGAACCCAACCGCGAATCAAAAACCCTAAACCCCAAATCAAAAATCCCAAACCCCAAACCCTAAACCCTAAACTCTAACCCCTAAACCCTCAACCCCCAACCCTAAACCCCAGACCCTAAACCCCTGACACTAGACCCTAGACCTTAAATCCTAAACCCTAGACCCTAGACCCTAAACCGTAATAGACCCTACACCCTAGACCCTAAACACTAATAAACCCTAGACCCTAAACCCTAATAGACCCTAGACCCCAAAATCCTAAACCCTCAACCCCCAAACCACAAACCCAAGCCAAAACCCCAAACTCTAAACCCTAAACCCCAAACCCCAAAACCTAAAACCTAAACCCCAAATCCTGAAACCCTAAATTGTAAACCCTGAACCCAAAAGCCCACACCCCAAACCCTAACACCAAACTTCAAACCCCAACCCCTAAACCCTAAACCCTAACCCCTAACCCTAAATCCGAAACACTAAACCATAAACCCACAACCTAAAACCGAAATTCCCAAAACCAAAAACCCTAAAAACCCCCTAAATCCTAAACCCCAAACCCCTAAACCCGTAAATCTTAAACCCCAAACCCTAAACCCTAAGCTCTAACTCCATACCACAAACTCTTAAACCCTAAATCCAAAACCCAGAACCCAATCCCCCAACCCAAAAGAAAACCCTAAAAAACACCAAATCACAAACCCCAAACCCCAATCCCGAAACCCCCAAACCCTAACCCCTAACCCCTAAACCCTAACCCCTAATTCCAAACCCCAAACCCGAAACTCTAAACCCTAACCCCTCACTCCTCACTCAAAATCCCAAAAGCCCAAACCCTAAACCCTAAACACCTAAAACACCAAAACCGCAACCCCAAACCCAAAACCCTAAACCCCTAAACTCCTAACCCATAAACCCAAACTCCAAACCCCAAATCGAAACCCTAACCCCAAAAACCAAAAACCCTAAACCCCTAACCTCCAACCCCCAACCCCTAACTCTGACCCCTAAACCCTAAGAGACCCTAGACCCTAAACCCCAACAGACCCTAGACTCTACACCCCAAACCCTAATAGACCCCAAACCCTAACATATCCTAGACCCTAAACTCTAACATACCCCATGCCCTAATACACCTTAGACCTTACACCCGAAAGCCGAAACCCCAAACCCTAAACCTAAACCCCTAACCCCTAAACCCCAAACCCTACACCCTACACCCTATATCCTAGATCGTAACCCCTAAACCCTAAACCCCCGACCCTAAACCCCTAGAACCCTGGTCGTAGACCCTAGATCCTCAACCATAAACCCTAACAGACCCCAGACCCTAAACCCTAATCGACCCTAGACCCCGAAACCCTACACCCTAAACCCCAAACCCGAACCCTGAACCCATAAACCCAACACCCTAAACCCTATATCCTAAACCCTAAACCCCCGATCCTAAACCTAAACCTAGACCCTAAACCTCCGACCCTGCACCCTACACGCCAAACCCTAGACCCCAGACCCTAAACCCCAATAGATCGTAAACCTTAAACCTTAATAAGCCCTAGACCCTAAACCCTAACAGACCCTAGATCCTAGACCCTAAATCCTAATAGACCCTATACCCTAAACCCTATTAGACCCTAGAACCTAGACCCTGAACCGTAGATCCTAAATCCTAATAGACCCTAGACCCTAGACCTAAGACCCAAGACCCAAGGCCCTAGACCCTAATCCCTAAACCCTAAACCCTAAACCCATCTCCCTAACTCCTAAATCCCAAACCCCAAACCCTAAAAAATCGTAAGCCCTAAACCCTAAATCCCAAAAAACCCTAAACCCTAAATCCAAAACCCCAAAACCCCAAATCCTAAACCGTAATTACCCAAACCCCAAATCCAAAAAGCTAAACCATGAACTCCCAAACCCCAAACCCCAAAATCCTACCGTAAACCCTAAACCCTAACCCCTAAACGTTAAACCCCCAAACCCCAAACCCCAAGCCTAACCCCAACTCCCAAACCGTAAAACCCTACCCCTGACCCTAGATTCTCAACCCTAAACCCAAAACGCTAAACCCCAACCCCCAACCCTCAACCGTAAACCCAACATCCAAACCCCTAAACCCTAATCCCTAAAACCCTAACCCTCAAACCCCAAACCCTAAACCCCTAAAACCCTAAACTAAATCCCTAAACCCCAAACCCCAACCCCTAACCCCTAAACTCCTAACCCCCAACCCCAAACCCTAAACCCTTAGGGTTTAGGGTTTGATGATGATGATTCCTAGACGCTTCTGAGCAAGATGCCAAGTGCGGCAACCGCGTCCAGAGCGGACACGATATTCATATCGTTGGGTTGCGAAAGTCGAAAGAAAGCAGCGTGATTAGCATTGGCTTGCAGCAATGCGGTAGAGAGGAGTCCCCAGCCACACACTAGTGCCGGCATCCAATCAGGAGGTGGTGAAGAACTGTTGTTGCTGAACGTGGCAGCGAGAAGGTCAGAGATACGGGTGAATCTAATCGATTCACAGATCATTTGAATCACGATGATCAGTGACCTTACGCGATTTGCAGAGGAGATCATGGAGGTAGCCAGACCATTTACGGCATTAGTGAGTGCCATCCGGCCAAGGGCTATGTTCTTTATACCTTGTCCAGAAACATGTTCCAGGGCATTGCAGCTGCCATCGTAACCCAAGAAAGTGGATCTAGGAATTAGATGTGGAGAAGTAAGAGAAGTACGCCCGAACTCCAACCACTTAGAATTCTCCATTTGGTAGGCGTCCAAGTAGAGGTTGTCCCGTCGAATCGTTAGCCTAATCCGATGATTGTTGGTTCGCAGTATGATGTTGAACCATCGAGTGAGTGGATCCTGTTGAGCGGGAAGTACAGGAATATTGTGTGAAAAGGTCTCCTCCCAATTCAACGCGCAAGTCCTTAATGAAGTCCCTATAAGCTCCATTACCCCTTTCAACATTGAACTCCTTTGTGAATTCTGCCATTAACTGAATTCAATCTTGCCATTGACAATAATAATCAATCAATAGAAAAACATAAAACACTTACAATCAAAGAGACTTATACAAAAAATAAAATAACCATAGCCAAAACACACCCAAAAAAAAAAAAAAAAAAAAAAAAAAAAAACTTAAAAGCATCGGACACAAAACAAAAAGTTACAACATTAAAGAAAAGTTCATATATAAACCATGAAACTAAAATCTGAAAAAAGAACACAACATTAAAGAGCATATCCAAAAGTCAATATCAAGAAGTTCATACATAAATCATGGATTTGTTTTTTTTAATTAAAATTTATAAAATTGCATACACTACTATTCAGGAATTACCAAAAAGAAAAATAAAATTTATACCCAAAAAATTTGAGAATATTTAAAACATAAACAAACCTATTAATTGTAGGTATTTTTTTAGAACATAATTTATACCTAAAAGATTAATAAGAAGGATAATTTATAGTTTAGATTGAAGAATATTTAAAAATACCCATAATCCGGAAAAAAAAAAAAAAATCACACAAAACCCATCTTTTAGCCCAACAATTGAGAGAGAGATTGAGAGATGGATGGTTGGTTGTTACTTGGGTGGGTAGAAACTATAGGAACGTGGGCATTTTTTCTTATTTGTTTAATTATTTTTAAAGAATCAGATTGGTTGGGATGAAAGTGTGTTTGTGGAAGTTTAGAATTGGGTAAGTTGAGATGTGTGAGGAAATGTGGGTGTGTGAGGGATGTGGATATATTTATTTATTATTTTTTTTAAATCAACAAAAATACACATGGCAGAAGTTTTAAGAAGTCAAAATTAGGCTTCACTTAATAGAATAGAATAGAATAAAAACATCTCCATCCACATCTATTGAAGATCAAAACCCCCAATAAGCAAGCTATCTAGATCAACCTGGTCAATCTCATCCCACTAAATTATATTGGGTATATCGTTCTCTTAAATTATGACAGCTGTAGAGACATGTAATTACAGGTAAATTCAAAAAAAAAAAAAAATTCAAGGTCAATCATCATATATTAATAATTTACAGGACTCACATTTTTATAACTGTTGTTGAAATTGGTTAATTAAACAAAACAATTACACTCGTATCGCATCAATGAAATTACATAACATCAAATAAAACCACACTTTATAGATTACATTCTAGAGCATGAAAACATGAAGCAAGATTAATAGAAAAATATATTCAGTTAAAATTGTTGTAAGTCCAAGATTAAATTCAAACTTTAAATTAAAATTTGATAGTCATGATTTATGAATGAAATTAATTCACAATAAATATTTAAACTTATAACTCCCAAATACATTAAAACTAAATTAATTGACAAAAGTTATTGGAAATTATAACACAATAAATTATTATAAATGAATTTAAACATGTAAATAGCAATGAAAATCAGTAGACTAATTTTTTTTATTTTTTTATTTTGTAATTATACATAGCAAGTCAATGGAACACCTACTCATAGGGAATGCACAAATCTTAAAAAATTATAAATAGAAGCATGCAAATATATAGTGTGCCGATTTTATTCAAATAAAGATGAACCTCTTTACTAGATGAATCTATTTGTCCAATTTCATAAGAAAGCATATTTAATCTGTTTTAAACTTGTTGTTGAAATTGGCTAGTTAAACGAAACAATTACACTCATATTGCATCAATGGAATTACATAACATCAAATAAAACCATACTTTATAGATTACATTCTAGAGCATGAAAACATGAAACAAGATTAATAGAAAAACATATTCAGTTGAAATATGAAAACAACGAATCAAACCAAATTCTGTGTGGCACCACAGTATCCTTAAAGAAGATTAGCCACCTCACCGTGGGTGCTGGAGCAACGCCGACTTTTATCTCCCAAGATAAGATGTCTTAAACTGGTTAAAGTAGAAGTACCTTCTGTTAGCTTGGTGAATCGACAATGGCAGCACTCTCTCTCAAATGAATTAACCAGCCCAAAACAGAGCCATAACAGGTCAAAACAGTGGCAAAAACATGCCGGGCAAAAGCTACAAAATGCTAGAAAAACACGCTCACATGTTAAGCTATATAGACATGCAAACAAGGCGCAAGGAGCGGAGGCTAACCGCTCCAATTTTGGACTTCAAAACAAATTTTTTGCAACTGAAATAACTTTGATTTTCAGTGGTTGAAAGGCCCAACAATTTTGATTTAAAGGTGATGAAAGATGGCATAACAACTTAACAATCAAGCAACAAGAAGGGTGGACCACCCCTAACTCCAAATAAACCTCAAACCACCATTTTTAAACCATAAAAATAGAGATTTTTAGAGGTCAAAACCAGCCTTAAAACAATATGTAAAGATAGCAAAACAAGTATTTAAATAAAGCTCAAAACACAAGTGTTCTACCTCTTGAAGACAAGATGCAATTTAGGCACCACAATTAAGCCAAATCAAGCCAAAATCCTCTTCTAGAGCTCAAAGAGGGCCTCAAGTAACCTCAACTCAAGGGTGATCAAGTTTGATCAAGGGTTCCTATGCAAAAGTGTTGAGAAAGTAGGCTATAAGGCACAAAATATCAAGAGAGAGAGAGAGAGAATTCTAGAGAGAGAGAATTTTTTTGTCTTCAAAATTTTCTAACCCTTGCATATGCAAGAGAGGGCTTCTATATATAGAAAATACAAAATCTCCTCACAAAGATCCAGCCACACACGTGTTGGAAGATGCATCAACCTGTGCAAACAGCTGGCACAAAATATCTGCAAACACTGGTGACCGGAAAGGCCTCATTGATGGCTAGTAAGCCATCAACAAACTCACTCTAAAAAGACCTAAGCATGGTCCAAATATGAGGCAAAAAGGATGCAAGGTTTGGAAAGCTCAAAACTGTGGCATTCTGCCGGACTTCGAGCGATCGGTGAGCAATCACACTCACCATCGGATGTACCTACAAGAACATCCAAGTCTTGAGAACGGTCAAAAAATCGAGTGTCTACAAATTGACTGGTGATACATACTATGGACCTGAGGTCGTTTAGTTTACTTAAGAGCAATGGGCCTAAGGCCGTTTGGCTAATATAATCGGCCTAAGGTTGTTTTGCTATTATGATGGGCCCAAGGCCGTTTTGCTATTATGATGGGCCCAAGGCCGTTTTGCTATGATGATGGGGCTAAGGCCATTCTATATTACATTGGGCCTAAGGCCATTCTGTCTTAAGTGGACCCAAGGCCGTTCAAAAAAGGGAATATAAATAAGACTGACTTATAATTTATGAATATGCACTACAAGATTTATCCTCTTGCACGTAATCTTTTTGCATTGCTATCATTCATTGAGCTTTGCTCACTCCGTGTATTTGAATGTTTTGTAGGCAATCAACCCACTAGACAACCTTAGGTTAGCCCCAAGAGCCTTTTGTTGGACCTATTTTACCAAGTCACCTGAAGTGGCCTTTTGTCTTATGATGCTATGTTTTGCTTTTGCTAGTTTTGGATGAGTTGTCTTGGATACATTGTCAATATTTTACTTTTGGGTCCCTATCCCTTTGTATAGACTTACATGTGTAATCTCAATAGGTATGAGTAGTCTTTGAAAGTTATGCATATATATACGATATGTTGTATCAAGATCTGGGCATTTAGACGTAGCTCAATGGATATTCTATTTTGATATTATACTACTTCCGTTTAGGCCCTAATGTTGAGTAAATTTAAAGAAACCAGTTTCGAGGCCTAAATACAAGTCGGTCATGTCCAAACTTTTAGAGGCAGGTTTGGTTCGTGACAGCGGCTGTCCATTGTGTCATATTTGGATCGAACGAGATCGGGCTGCTAATTCTGACTCGCAGGCCAGTGAGCATCAAAAAGTCGTACAAGGTCAGAGTTATCTCCCGATCGGTAAGAAGTGGAAAGAGTCAATGGTATCCCACCACCTCTCCACTAGGGCCCCGTATAGCAGTGGCTCTTCCCTCATCTGTATAAGTCATGAGCAGAAAGGTCTGAAGACAGTGACGTGAACTAGTGTGCAAATGTCTGCAGGGAACCTCTCATACCAATACCGGGGGCCGGAAACAAACCCGTAGCCGCCTATCCTCTTGGCTATCACCTGTGGTGTGAGGATGTTGTCAGTATTCGCATTAAGGGACAATAAAAGATTTACCTGTGAGATTCAAAATATGTTCAAAACCAAGACAAGATTGCTTATTGTGGAGGCATCGGTAGATAAGTGCTCTGCGGGCTTCCGCAACAAGTCATCCTCGTCAATCCTTGGAATGAGGCCCTCGAATCTCGGAATACCGCCAGGGGTCAATGCATGTGTACGTGGTTGGTAGGTGGCCACATCAAAAGGTCTATTTGCAAAAGGGAGCAACTTAGGCTCGGGAACAGGAGGGAAAACATCCTCTGCATCCATGTCCTCACCAAGGAAAGCTCCAATACCTATAGTAGGGTCTGAGATGGGAACCTCGTCACTAGCCATAGAGGGAAAATGAGGAAATGAAGAAAAGTGAGTGGGTAAGTGAGATTGAATGGAAAATCCCAAAAAATCCAAACCCTAGGAGAGAGAAAATAAAGAGGGAGTGGAAAATCAAAGGGTGAAAAGGAAAAGTGTGGGTAAACACGTGAGAAACCTAGAAAAATAAGGAGAAATCCCAAAACTCAACCAAAACAAATTTTGATCGGTTCAAAATATAAAGGAGTGAAAGGGGTTTAAGGAAAAAATTTGCGAGGGTTGTAAGGTAATACGAAGGGAAAGGAAATCTAGAGAGAAGAGGATCCTAGAGAGAGAGGGGGTTGTTTTCAAGCATGGGTGTATATGGAATGAAGGTTGGTTTGTTTTCAAATTAGCCACGGGTCGCAGTTTTACCGAACCGTCCTCTGCCGCCATCGTGACCCGGCCGGCTTTATTGAGACCCAGTCGCACTTCATTTAGGCCCGGCAATCCCCAAGTGTGGTATAGTTTGTTTGTTTTGCTTATTTCAATACTATGTAGCCTTATTTCAACTTTGGGGGGCTCCCAATTCAAGAATGAAAGAAGAGAAAAAAACAGAAAAGAAAAAAGAAACAAAAGAGAAGAGAAGAAAAGAAGAAAAGAAAAAAAGAAAAGAAAAAAAAGTAGAAAAAGAGTAGAGAAAGGAAAGGGAAAAAAAAAAAACAAAGAAAAAAGGAAAAGAAGAAAAAGGAAAAAGAGAATAAAAGAGGAGAATAGAAGAAAAGAACAAAAAAAAAAAAAAAAAAAGGTTTTGTTCTTTTTGTTGTTTTGTGTCGTTGTGTTGTTTATTTCCTAATTTGCTCCAGATTTCGAGCATTGTAGAATTGGTTCCAAATTGCATTCATTTCTTTACATTGTTTTTCTGAGGCATGTTAATTCCAAATTAGGCTCATTTTCACAAGAAAATCAGCGAATTTGATTTTGCATTCGAATATCATTTTGATTTGTTTAAACTCATGCTTAAATTTTGTTCCTTGAATTGCTCTATTTCCGCAAGCTTCAATCGTTGAGGCATTCCCAGTGTTCGATAATCTTGTTTTATCGAGTTCTGATAATTTATTTGCTCTTTCGTTGATTTGATTTCCTCCTTTCACATGAGACGCATTAGGTTGTGATTTTCTCGGTTAAAAATATTAGGTGCTCCTAGTGTTCACACCATCTTTCCTCCTTCTGTTTGAGACATGTTAGGTTGTCATTTCCACGATTAAAAGCTTCCGGTGATCCTGATGTTCTCACCATCTTTCCTTCTTTTGTGTGAGACGTGTTAGGTTGTGATTTCCTTAGTTTGAAACATCAGGTGCGTCTGGTGTTCACACCATCTTTCCTCTTTTCGCATGAGACCCCTTAGGTTGTGATTTCCTCGGTTAAAAGCATCAGGTGCGCCTGGTGTTCAAAACATCTTTCCTCCTTTTGCGTTAGGTTGTGATTTTTCTCGGTCAAAAAATCAGGTGCGCCAGGCGTTCACACCATCTTTTGTCCTTTCGCGTGAGGCGCGTTAGGTTATGATTTCCTCAGTTAAACACATCAGGTACACTAGGTGTTCACACCATCTTTCCTCCTTTTGCGTGAGATGCGTTAGGTTGTGATTTCCTGGGTTAAAAACATCAGGTGCACCTGGTGTTCACACCATCTTTCCTCTTTTTGCGTAAGACACGTTAGGTTGTGATTTCTTCGGTTAAAAAACATTAGGTGTGTAGACGCACCCCCGGAGAGAACTCCCGAGGATACCTCGTTTTGTTCTCTGAGCTACTACAGTTCGGACTCAAATGTCACAATTCTGAATCCAATCTCACAATGTGCGATGTAAGACCGATAAATCATTAAAGAGTCCAAATCCGGCAAATCGTTTTGGAAAACTGATTTTTATAAAGAAGTGCCAAACATGGACTGCTTTGCCAGATACATAGTCGCCACCTAAATATTTTATTTTGGGAAAATTTAGGAAACCCTGACTCGTGCCTAAGGCCACGTGTTCGTCATCACCAAAGTTGCCTCGGCTCGGGAACTTTGGTATGATTGGGGAAGGTCATCTATGAGCACCCCCGCTCGTCCGATCAAAGATCGGTCTGTACTAAACATGATATCTTGTTTTTCAAAATACATGTGCTCTTATTTCGGTTAATTAGCTAGCATTACTATGTGATGCGCACAGCAAACAAGTATAGACTAGATTGCCTAATTTGGAACAAAGCATCGCATATCCGTTGGTTTGAAAAATGGTTTGAAGTTTGCTACTTCCAAGTAGGCTAAAATACGGATTTTGATGAATTGTTCCAATTCAAGTAATCCAACCTTCACCCACAGGCATTCAGACAGTTGATCACGTAAGCAAATAGCCTCATGGTAAGCATGCTTTCATGGCAACATTAACACATGCAGTATGCTAAAGCGTAATCACTTATAGTGTACTCTGAGCCAAAACAAAGAACTAGTTAGAAATCATGCATGATCCTAGTTCATGTTAAGATGGCTAATGTAACACATGCGAAAATGCAACTAAAATAGGCTCGGCTATTCTAGAATGTCATGTGAAATGCAACTTGGTACATGTATTCAAATTGGAATTGAAATACAATGTAGTTAGTATGATGCGCCGAGCCCGGTGCATGCAAGACAGATGAATGGATGCACGCATGCAAAGCATAAGGTATGCTAAATGAAACATGCCCTAAAACTAACCATCGTAAGCGGTTAAGTAAAAGGGAGAAAGAAATGGAGATTGGAAGACATGCATTACACACACGCATGCTTATTACAATAACATGCCCTCTCGAGGGAGGGACCGAATAAGAAGCTAACTAGCTAATCTAAGCTAATTAAACTAATTATTACACAACAAATTAATTAACTAATCCTAGTTAATTAATTATTACAAAACGAATTGAATAGCTAACGCATTAACTAATTAAAGGTACAGACCAAAGCAAAACCTAGCTATCTAAGCATGGCAGCTAACGAAAGCAGTAAATCAGGAGCTTTAGAGGGAGAGGAATGCATGCAAGCCCGGTCGCCTCGTTCGGAAATCCAATGCAATGCCCCGATTTGCCTCTGTTTTCATTTGTTCTCAGAAACGTGCACCAAGCTCCAGAAAGCTGAAACTCCACCTTGGGAATCCTGTGGGAGGGTGGCCGACCACTTTTGGTCTCTAGAAACACCTGCCAACCACTTTTGGTTGTTGAAAAACCAGAAAAGTGGTCGGCCAGCTACTTTTTCTGGCTGGCCGGCCAGTTGTTGCTGCTAAATCCCAGTTTTCTGCAACAGAGAGCAAGAAAGGGCATGGCAATGTATTTGCAAGATATGTGTGCACAACCACCCTCCCTCTCAAAAGGGTGTGGTTCTCGACCCTCGGGCCACCAATCGCGCATTTCCATGCATGATGGCCAAGAGGCGAAGTTGCACAATTCAATATGAAATGAATGCACAAGTAAACACATAAAGCCTAAAACTCTATCATGTATGATCAAGAGCGTCGGTGACCGGGAATTAAGGCACGTTTCATCACTTTAAGTATGAAACGTCCCTCGTTTCCTGTGTTTGGACTAACTCCTATTCCAAGCACATGCAACAAGAAACATGGCAAACATGTAATGCAAGTACATGGCATACACAATGCAAGGGACAAGCATGCAACAACATGCAATGCAACATGATCAAACTACCAATGCAAATGGCATGCAAACAATGCTAACACATGCATGCACAATGCAATGCTACAAGGGCAACTTGACAATGTTAGGAATATGCATACTCAATGCGAAGAAACAACTTGGCATACACAATGCTATGAACTACATGGCATACACAATGCATAATGTAAGATGGCATACTCAATGCAATGAAACAATATGGTATACTTAATGCAATATATATGGCATAATCAATGGACTTAAACCAAAAGGGGTGGACCTTAGTCATGCCCAAATTAGTGGCCATTGGTGATAAAATAAAGGCACAAAATACAAAGAATGCATGCACAATGCATTGGCCATCAAAGAGGCCGAAGAGCACAACTCTCAAGAGTGCTCAATGAGTGACAAAAGTGGAAGTGTAACAACACTAAGTGCACTGAAATGAAGCAAGAAATGATGCCAAATCATTCAAACATCATAAGTAAAGCATGCTAGGGTCCTAAGGCATGAAAGCTAGCAATGAGCAACACAAAGGAGGCATGCAATGCATGGCACAAATGCATGAACTAAGCATGGACAGAGCTCAAGTAGGTCAAAACAAGGACCAAAACATGTTGAGATAAGGGCCCAAAGGCCTAGGCATGCAAGCATACAAGTTAGGCTACAAGTAAGGCAACAATGCACAACCCTTAGAGGCACTCAAAAGGTGAATGAAGTAGGAATAAAAGCATGCTATAAGCTCTGAAATGTCATGTTAGATGATGCCAAATCATGTACAAAACACAAATGAAGCATGCAATGGTGCTCAAAGCTTGAAGCAAGCAAGAGCACTTGCACTACAAGTATACAAAACATAAAGCATGTGGTTAAGGCAGCCCAAAACAGTCCTAGAACATGTCAAAATGAGTCTAAAACATGCATGGAAGGAAGCCAAAATATGCTAGCATGAGGGGCATGAAGCATGGCGAATGCAAGGCAAATAAGGTGGTTTACACTACACCTATTAAGACCAAGCATGGGATGACTCGACCAATAAAAATCAGAGTTATATCATGGAAAAATAACCCCAAAAACACATTGAAATGATGGCTCGCAAGCTATGGCATGAAGGCATACGCAATGGTTCATGTTAAGGCATAAAGGGGCAATCCCTCCAACGCATTGAATGAGTGACAAATGTGAATGCATGGCCATGAAACATGGACCGAAATCACATAATGAATGATGCCAAATCATTGAAATAGTCCAAGTAATGCATGTTAGAGGACTCAACACAGAAAGCTAACAAGCTAGGTTGAACCATAGCTATACAAAGCAAGCCATGCATGACCAACACAACACAACACAAATTAGACCTTAAACACACTAAAACATGAACACAGTCTTCTTTAGGCTAAGCCAAAAGCATGCTAAAATGACATGTTGCAACATGATGGATGTTAGGCTATTTCATGGGATTGCACTACAAGTGCATGGAGCATGCAAAGGCTAACCAAACCAAACCTAAACAGAGGTATGACATGGAAAAACATCACCAAAGACATGCTGAAATGGACTCAAACCAAGCTAAAATGACATGCTATTTCATGAAGCATACAAAGCTAGCTTAAGGGATTTACAGTACAAGTGTATTAGGCATGCAAGAGCCAACCAAACCAACCTAAAACAGATCTAAGGCATGTTAAAACAACACCAAAAACCCACTGAGATGGCTCCAAAACAAACTAGAAAGACATGCTCAAACATGAGGCATACAAGACTAGATTGTGTGATTTACACTACAAGTGTATTAACCATGCATGGAGTGACCAAACTAAGCAAAAACAGTGGTATTCCATAGCAAAATAACCACAAATACAAGCTAAGATATGGTCAACATACACTTAGTAAAGATGCTCAAACATGAGGCATATTAAGGCATGTGTTGAAGATGCAAGGAGAGGGCATGCCCCCCCTTCTTAGGACCTTAAAATATCATCCCCACCACTGAAATCCCTCTGGATTTTAGTGGTGAGAAGGCCAAAACAAGGTGGTCCCGAAGCTCACAAAAAAGGCTCAAAAATAAGGCCAAACAAGGCCTAAGAGGGGGTAAACAACCCCAAACACAAAAGTGATCTTAAACAAAGATCAAAAGCATGCAAAAATAGAACTTTTATCAGTTATAAGCCAAGCTTAAAACAGCATGCAAGATAGGCTAAAAGCTTAAGCAAGAAAGCGGGATTTAAAGGTCAAAAGCTCACCGTTGAAGACCCTCTTTATAACTACAACTCTAGCAGGTTTTTCAAGCTCAAGATAACCCAAAAACACCAAAATCAGCCCCTAAGCACCTCAGTAGCAAAAGGATGGTGTTTGAGTGTATGTTTGTGTGTTAAACTAAGACAACACTAGACTTTTAATGCACAAAAATGGAGAAACAAGGCAATATAGAGACAATGCTATATCTATCCTCCTCCCTCAGATTTTCTGAACCTCGAGGAGGGAGGAGGAGCCTCCCTCTTATAGAAGAGGAAAGCCAAAGCTTCTTGGAGAAGCTAAGGGCCATGGCAATCCCTCCATACACGTGTATGGAGGACAGCTCTGGTGCCATCCAGCTGTGCCAGCTGTCCCAAAATATCTCCAAAAAGGTGCCAAAAAGCAACCGACCACTTGAAGTGGTCGGCCTGCTAGTTTAAGTGGTCGGCCGACCACTATAAGCGGTCAACCAGAGCAAAAACTGGTCGGCCATAGGTGGGAGAGGTCAACACACTAAATGCAAGGTAGTAGTGTGGTGGCCGACCAGAAAAGATGGTCCAAGGACCAAGAAAGCTAGTTATCTGACAAGAAAACTAGCTAGAAAAAGGAAAAGTGGTCTCCAAGGAGAAATACTGGTCTCCCACCCTTGTACCACCTTCCAAACAAGGAAAGCAAGGTTTGTATCAAAAACAAACCAAAGCGGATGCAAGACGAGAAATTGGAAGGCAAAACACGCGGCCAAAAGCCCCGAAAACTAGCTAACGAGCATCAAAAGTAGTACGCAACCACAAAAGTGGTCTCCTGGACCACAGTGTTCCTCTAGGCAGAGGCAACAAGGAGTGTGTCACGACCTGAACCCGCCCCCATGGGTTAAGGACATAACCGGCCAGTAATCATGAGATTACCTACGGCCTTAAACCAAACCAAATGTATGTTAACAGAGTTAATGGGGGCCAAACGGAAGTAGTTTAAAACTTTGTACATAGAGCTGTGCTTACGTGGCACATCATAACAAACCATACATATGCATATTAATAACTCACAACAAAATATGTACCACAAAAAGTTCTGTACATATAGGATCATATAAGTCTAAGTCAACCCAAGAAAACTATATACAACATATTCCAAGACTTCGCTCACATGACAAAATAAAACAGAATGACAAAAAGGCGAAGACGAGTCTCGTGCGTGAGACGCAAGGGCTGACTCTTCAAAACCTTTGTTATTTCTCACAGACTTCACTAGGGCTGGGTTTGGACTTCTCTTGGCACACCTACAAACACATGAATGAGTGTGAGCGAAAGCCCAGTGAATAATATCAAAAAAAGGAGTTATACAAACGGTGTGTAGAACAACATGCTTCAAACGGTTTTGGGCCCAATTCATATTTTCATTTATGTCAAATTGGCCTTTGGCCCATTCATTTACTCGTATCAAACTAGCCTTTGGCCCATTCATTTATTTATGTCGAAACGGCCTCTGGTCCATTCATTTATTCATGTCGAAACGGCCTCTGGCCCATTCATTCATTCGTGTCAAAACGGCCTCTGGCCTATTCATTCATGTCAAAACGGCCTCTGGCCCATTCATTCATGTCAAAACGGCCTCTGGCCCATTCATTCATATCAAAACAGCCTCTGGCCCATCCATTCATTCTTGTCAAAACGACCTCGGGCCCATTCATTTGGCATAGCAACATTGTCCACCAATCGAATCAACGAACTTATAAAACTTACATAGAAGTAAGTAATTTGGACAACAACATATTTCAGATATCTTTTTTAAGATATTACTCACAGTGATCGGTTGGTTGGTTTGCCTTGGAGCTCGACTCTACACATTCCATGAACACAAAAGGGTCACAAATAATTGAATCCATTCTAAATTCACATTTTCCTCTTTAAGCTTCATTCTTATCTCTTTAACTCAACTTCAATGCTCAATGCATGCCTAAGAGTACTTAGAAGTGAAAGAGAACAGAAAACGAAACACAGAATGCCTTTTAAAATTTTCAGAAACAGGGTCCCCGCTCGAGCATGTACTGCCCCGCTCGAGTGGACCCATGAGGTCTGCAAAAGTACTGGATGCATCAAAATTAAGCTCGAGCGTGAAGTCTGGTGCTCGAGCTGAAGGTCTGTCTACATAGCTCCCCGCTCGAGCGTGAACTTCCTCGCTCGAGCGGACATCCAAGTCTACAAAAATACTGAGAGCACGAATTTCACGCTCGAGCGGCGGTTTCCCCCACTCAAGCGGACATCAAATTTTCTGGGTTTTTCAGCACATGTTCTTGAGCTTCAATTTGATGTTCAAAGGTTCCAAATGCATGATTTTGGCTCAAACTTCACATATACATATTCTAACATGGTATAAACACCAAATTACAACACAATGAAGCTCAATTTCACAATTTAATCACTTGCATGTCTCAAATTAACTCAAACTCATCACCAACTCACTAGATTCAAACATGCAAGACTCAAACTCCCATGATTTGCACTTGCATGTGAAATATACACAATATCCTCAACTTAACTGGTGAAGAGATGATCAAATACATGGTCATTAATCAAAACTCAACATGGATTACATACTTTATGCTCAAACATGGAAATTTATGGCAATCTTTTACATGCATGTGTTCTAAGACTTCAAATTCAACAAAACCAACTCAATTTCATCATAATCAATCTACTCATGTTCTTCACCATTAATCGAACTTGAATTCACAAATTACAACATTAAACTCGTGAATTCCCTTACCTAGGAGCTCAATCTTCCAAACTATAGCAAATTCTTCAGTTTAATCTTCAAATTCCCCAAACCTTGATCCAAGATTACACAATTCTCTCCCTCTCTCTCTCTATAGCCGGCTTTCTCTCTTCTTTGAGTTCAAAATCAGCCAAATGAAGCTAAAGAGAGAATTGAGGGTGTAGTGCTCTATTACAACCAATTCCACTAATTCTAATATAATAATAAAGTAATTGGGCACTAATTCATCAATTTAATCTGATTCGAATCAATTTCCAATGAAATTTCACCGTAGGCTCTAAAAATCACACTAATCACAATGGCGCAATCAATTTCGGGTTCTGTGGCCGATAAGGCCTTCAATTTAATTTCCAAAGCAAAAATCAAACAGATATTCCTATGGTGAACAGATAGAAATCAAAACCATATATTTTCACATAATGGCCCACAAAATCATATTAAACACATAATCATATACATGTTAAGGACCAATTAGCATGCTACAGAACAAGGATATTACAGTGTGGTTCAAAAATCACGCCAAACGAAGAATGTTAAGCTGTCCCGAGACAAGGCGCGCGGCCAAAGGCTCCAAAAATTGAAAACTAGTCTCCAAATGGGAAAAGTGGCCTACAACCACGAAAAGTCGTCTATGACCACAGAGAGATGGTCTACAAGACCACTCCCTCCCTCCGGGAAGGGAAAACAAGACTTGGTCCGCAAACCGAGCCAAAGCACGAAAAGTTCCGAGGCCCGGAGGCAAGGCTCTCAGCCAAAACTCCGAAACGTTAGAACGAGCACAACATGTACCATCACCGAGCGCTCAATCGATGACGTGTGAGTCTTAAGGTCGGTCAAAAATGGGGTGTCTACAAGGTGCTCTTGGCGTTCATACCATCTTTCCTCCTTTCGTGTGAGACACGTTAGGTTGTGATTTTTCTCGATTAAAAACATCAGGTGCTCCTGGTGTTCACACTATCTTTCTTCCTTTCACGTGAGACGTGCTAGGTAGTTGGTTTACTCAATTAAAAACATCAGGTGTGCCTAGTGTTCACACCACCTTGTCGATGCGTTAGGTTGTTATTTTCTCTTCATTAAATTTTCCCTTTCTCTCCGTATGCAATACAAAGAGATGTGTTTGTCGGTTGCATCATCTTGATAATTGTTCACTCTTTTCCGTGCAAAGCATGGTTACAGTTGCGTTTGTCAGTTGCATGCTCATGAGTTTTCAAAAGTAGCCGGCTTCGCGTAGCGTGCAAGTCTAACTTTCAAAATGCATCGCATTCTATATGTCTTGGTGTATTTATGCCCCTGAACTATGCATGTTTGATTCCTTGCAAAGGGATACGTAAGCGACTCTCGGGTTCAACCGATGGTAGTTGCATTTCTTTGTTTGCCCAAGTCTTGGCCTCATCAAATGGGTCATCTTTGGGCTTTGACATTCACTCACGTCATTTTGTGACTCTGAGCTCTGTCAAAGAGGGACAACTGTAGACATTAAAGCCCGGCCATGCCTTTTGGGCGAGAAACATTGTTCTGGGCGGGAATCCGCTAGTTGTCTATTTTTGAATATATTTGTGACCTATTTGGCTCAAATTCTATAAATACGAGTTGATGCCACTATGTAGAGGGTTAGAAAAATTTCAAAGAACCAAGCACACCTTTGGGAGCTCCTTCTTCCTTTGCAAGCTATCTTTGAGCAAGCCTATCATCCTTGAACTATATACATACATCATATACATCCTTAGAGCTGAACCTTGGAGCCTTGATTAAGCCTTCAGAACCATAATTCAACCTTGAGAGTGCTCTAGGATCAAGTTTGGTTTACAATCAAAGCTTGCTCTCCTCAAGAGGTATAAGCTTGTCACTTTTTTTCTTGCTTTCATTTCAATCTTTTTCTATCTTTTTCTTGTGTTTTTCTACTGCTTTGGATCCATTCCAAGTGTTGGAACTTGGGGTTAAAGAGCTACCAATGGTAGAGAGGCTTAACACCCTTTCTTACACCTTATCCCATAGCTCATACCCTTTGTTTTTTTTCACTTTTTTCTTCGGTTTACATGCTGATTTTCAGACTTTAAAAGGGTAGGAAAATATGGCGTAGAAGTCCAAAAAGGGGAGGGGTTAGCCACCTCTCCTTAGTCTTGCTTACTAGTTTTGTATCGCTTTGTTTTTACCTATATTTTGTGCCCTCTTAAACATGTTTTAGCTACTGCTTTTGTACATGTTAGGGGCTGTTTTTGGCTGTTTTAATTCATTCAAATAGTTTATGCTTTGAATACCTTGCTTGTTGTGTTCTAAGTCCTCATGTTTCGGTTCTTTAGGCCTTAGACACCAAGTCATTCGAGTCGATAGCTTTCTTTTCATACAAAGAGTCCTACTTTTGTAATAATCAACTTCGCATAATTATCTCTGTAGCCTCCCTCCTTTCTTGGTTTTCTTTGCTTGAGAACCTTCCATGCTTAATGGTTTAATCTTTTCGGAGGTTCATTACCAAGGCATCACATCTCTCTCATGTCAAGAACAACTTATTGTTTGACACTTCCCTCCATTTAGTGGACTTAATTCTCATTCTTGGACTAATTGATTAAAGAATGGAAAGGTAAGTCAAAAAACGCTAATAAAATCGGATTAAAATCGATTAAATCGACATAAAGAAGATTAATAAAAGTGGTTGGATTCGGTCGGACGTTATGCTGAGTCCATCGTGTGAAGAGTCATCACACATTAATTCATGATATTTTGATGAATCTTGAGGTGTGTCTACCTTCCTCTTTTAGCTAACTTCATGATAGGAGGGAGGGTTGCTCGTCTTTTATTGCATTTATTAACTTTTGTCCAAACGTGTCCAAAACCGTCATGCTATCAATTTGCGATCATTGATGGTTTTGGAACCAAATCCGTTCTTCTCTTAAGTTTCTCCATGATAGAGAAGGGCAGAGGGGACAAACAGGGCTTAGAAAGGCTCTGTCTGCACTGTTTTCACCTCAAAACACAAAAACATTTTTCTGCAAGAAAATAGGGCACGACCGATTTTGTTTGGACCTGGCCGGGCCTCATTGGGGGCTGATCGGGCTCCAATGTTTAGTAAGCAGAGTACTTTTGGTAGAAACAGAGGGCAATGGCTGAGGGTGAAACAGAGCAGTTGCACAGAAGGCAGCCAAAACAGTTTCTAAAAACTATCTTCATTGACGCGCATACGATCCTTGTGCATCTTCTTCTCTTTTATTATTATTGTTATAATTCTTGCTTATAATATTGTCGTAATTACTTTTCATGTTATTGTCGTAACTATTGTTGTAACATTATTGTTGTAATAAGGTACATAGTTAGTTATTTATTTATGATTCATTTGGATTTGTAATAAGTAGTTGATTTAGACACTTGGACATTCGGACCCTCTTACACGAGGGCAAAATATGTAATAATTATGTATGTCTTCCAATCCCCATTTCTTTTTCCCTTTTATTTATCCGCTTATAATGGTAGCATCATATTTAACTTAGCATTTTCTATGATTTGGATGCACTCGTTTTGCATACATACGAGTTCGGCTCATCGTACTAACCAATGCCAATTTCAAATTCATTACTTGAATACGTGCTTTATCACATGCCTTGAATTGACTCACATGCCATTCTAGTAGCTGAGCCTATTAAAATTGCATGATTGAATGCGTTGCATTAGTCATATTACATAGTAGCGCATGCATTTTTTTCTTATTCATTTAAATTTCCTTTGGCTTGCCTTGGAGTACTAGGTGAGCATTTCTTGTTTCAGCATATTGCATTATGTGTTCGTGTTGCCATATCGAGCATGTTTTTCATGAGGCTAAGTGCTTAAGTGATATACCTGTTTGAATTCCAGTGGATGAAGGTCATTTTTTTTCTTCGTTTTACTTAAATTGGAATAAATTGATCAATGTAAATAAGAACTCGCTTTTTCAAGTGACATGTATTCAAAACACCTTTTCAAAATACACATAAAATCAATGCATTCCAAATTTTGTGAAATTGGTCTATACTTGTGTGTATCAACCTAGTAAAGATGTCTTAATAAATCGGAACAAGAGCATATACTGTTGTAGACACCCCATTTTTGACCGTCCTCAAGACTTGGATGCCATCATTTGAATACTCGATGATCATCGTTGTTTGTGTTCATTTTGAACACTTGAAGTTCTTGGCAGAGTGCCTTGCCTTTGAGCCTTTGAAACTTGTCTGTTTTGTGCTTGGTTGTGGACCAAGAGCTTTTTGTTTCATGTCTGGGGGAGAGGGTGGCTTGTCGGCTAGCCCTACAACCCATCGGCTAGGGCTTATGCCTATTGGCCATCAGTTGTGGCCGGTCGGCTACATTGATGGTCGGTCGGCCTCATTGATAGCCGATTGGCTACCAATGATGGCCGACGACCATTTTTCTCCTTTTTCAGTTATTTGTTTGCCAGCTGTTGTTCACTGAAGTGCATCTCCATACATATGTATGGAGGGATGACTACAAGCTCTAAGCTTGTTTTTCTATATATAAGGGGGTCTCTCCCCCATGTTGAGGGGTTAGAAAATTTGGATCATAATTTTCTCTCCCCCTCTCCTTAATTTGTGCCTTGTAGTTAGCTTTCTCTACATATTTGCACACTAACCCTTGACCAAACACTATCACCTTGGAGCTGAGGTTCTTTGGAGCTCTATTTGAGTCTTGGAAAGAGGATTTGAGCTAGAATTTGTTCTTGAAATTGTCTTGTTGCTTCAACAGATATAAGACTTAGCTTTTTGCTTTGTTTTGACTACTTGATTTACCATCTTTTTCGACTGTTTTGAGGTTGTTTTTGAGGCATAAAAAATGGTAGTTTAAGTCTTTGTGAGTTAGGGGGTTGTTCCCCCCCTTTTGTCTCTTGGCTTGTGCAGCCTTTTGTGCCATTTTCTCTCACATTTAAATCAAACTTTTTGGGCCTTTTAACCACTGAAAAATAGTGTTATTTCAGTGGCAAAAACTTTGTTTTGAAGTCCAAAATAGGAGGGGTTAGCCTTCCCTCCATGTGTCTCACTTGCATGCCAAGTTAGCTTTACATGGTAACATGTTTTTGTAGCCTAACTTAGCTTATTCTCAGCATGTTCTAGCCACTTTTTTGACTGGACTTAGCTCTGTTTTGAGTTGGTTTGGCCCTTTAAGGCTTGCTTTGTATGCTTGTAGTGCAATTGTGCTTAAGGGTCTAGCTTGTGCTATGTTTTGGCCTCTTATTCTAGCCATTTTTAACTTACTTTAAACATGTTTTAGGACTTTTTTGAGGTGTTTGCATCTTTCGAGCTTTATATTGCATGCCTATAGTGTAATTTCCTTCACTAGTTTGTCGTTTCAAAGTTTTGATCATCATTCTTTTGAGCCAAAGGCATGTGTGGTGCTATTTTATGTCTAATTTCAGCATCATAAGCTTTGTCACATACTCCTTTATTTCACTCTTTCATTCACTTTGAAAGTGGCTTTGAAACCTCTTGTTGGCTTGAGTGTGGAATTGAGACCCTCATGCCTAATGGTTTAATTCCTTCGGGAGTTCATTACCAACAACATGAGGCCTCTTTCATGCTCAAGGTACTTGTGGTTTAAGCCCTCTTTCCATTAGAGGACTCTCACCTTGGACTTAATCGATTAAAGGACTAATCGATAATCTAAAATGGGAAAACAAAACATGGCAAGTAAAAGAGGCAAGATAAAGCATCTTTTGTGTTGCATTTGCATGTGTTCAATCGGACGTTATATTGAACACAAGGAAGATTGGGGCATTTCATACTCAAAGTCATTGAATGAGCCAATCTCCTTAGTCTCCATTGCCTTTGATCACACATGATAAGGTGATGGTCTTGAGTCTTGTTTTTGCACTCATTAAGCTTGTACTTCTTGGTTCTTTGGCCATCATGCATTGAAAATCCTTGGTTGATGATTTTGGAGCCAAGAATTACACTCCTTTGAACTTGTGTAATGATAAGGAGGGTAATAGTACACACACGCTTCGACAATACACTACTTTGCCTCTGTTCGCTCTCTGTTGCAGCAAAAGAAGGAAGTTCAGGGAAAGGGGCGGCCGACAGCCACAAACAGTGGCTGACCGGCCACAAGTAGTGGCCGACCGGCCACAAGTAGTGGCCGACCGCCACCTATGGTAGCCGATCGGCCATCAGTGAAAAGGTTGTTCAGTGTGCTTTTGAGGTGGAGCAGAGGTGTTCTGGAAGTTGGTGCAATTTTCAGAGGTTCAAAGAAATGCAAATAGAGGCTGCAATGGCAAGGCGGTGGATTTTCGGGAGAAAACGAACCAAGCATGCATGCATCCCTCGCCCCAAGGCCTTTTATCCGCTTTATTTATACAAGTGTCAGGTGTTGTAATTAATTAGCTTAGATAGTTAATTAGTTTAATTGCTTTAATTAGCTTAGCATAACTAGTTATTCACTTTGGTTTGTAATTAGTTAACTAGAATAGTGAATTAGTTTTGTGTTGTAATAATTAGCTTAAATTAGCGTAACTAGTAAGCTTATTCACTCGGACCCTCCTTCGCGAGGGCATGATGTTGTAATAAGTGTGCGTACGTATGTGTATGTCTTCCATCCCCACGTCTTTCTCCCTTTTATTTAATCGCTTTTGGTGGTTAGTTTAGGACATTTTCAATTAGCATATCTTATGCTTACATGTTTGCATTTATTCATTTGTCTTGTATGCACCGAGGCTCGGCGCATCATTCAAACTGCATTGTAATTTCAATACTTCTTTGAATACATGTTTCAAAGCATGTTATCAAAGTGTTGCAAATCATATGTCATTAAGTGGCCGAGCCTATTAATTTCATATTGCATGCATTGCATTAGGCATCTTATATAGTTAGAATCATGCATCTTTCTAACTAGTTTTTGTTTTGGCTTAGAGTACTTGGTGAGTTTTATGTTTTAGCATACTTGCATGAGTGCGATTGCCATGTTGCCATGATAGCATGCTTGCCATGAGGATATGTGCTTAAATGCTAAACTGCATGAATGTCTGTGGATGGTGGCTTGTTGCTTGAATTGGAACAATTCGATGAATGTGAGTTTTAAAGCCTACTTTGTTGTGGCAAATCATGTTGTAAGCCCACTTGAGGTGGCAAATCCGCATTTCTAAGCCCACTTGCGGGTGGAAAATTCAAACCATTTTCACAAACCAACATGACTTGAAATGTTCCAATTCTTGCGACATAGTCTATACTTGTTTGTGTGCGTCACATAGTAGCATTAGTTAATAATCAGAATAAGAACACACGAGGTTTATAAAATCCCATATCATGACTAGTAGAGACCGATCTTCGATCGGGCGAGCGAGGGTGCTCATTTCTGGACCTTCCCCTCTCGTAACCAAATTCCAGAGCCGATGCAACTTTGGTGATGACGGACACGTGGCCTTTGGCATGAGTCAGGGTTTCCTAAATTTTTCCAAAATAAAATATTTAGGTGATGACTCTATAATCTGGCAAAGCAGTCCAATTTTGGCACTTTTTGATTCAAAATCGATTTTCCAAAGCGATTTTCCGGATTGGACTCTTTGGTTTTTATCGGTTTCACATTGCACCTGTGAGACTAGATTCAGAACCGTGACAGGAGTTCGAACTGTAAGACCAATTCGAGCTCTCCGAAAGGGGGCGCGGAAAAGTCGAGCTACAACTGTCTAAAAAGTCACATCATGATTGGTAGAGGCCGATCTTTGTTTGGGTGAGTGGGGTGCTCAATTCATGACCTTCCCCTCTGATACCTAAGTTCCTGAGCCGAGACATTTTGGTGATGATGGACACGTGGCCTTTGGCGCGAGTCACGGGTTTCCTAAATTTTCGTAAAATATTTAGGTGGCAAGTTTGAAATCTGGCAATGCAGCCCATTTTTGGCATTTTTGATTCAAAATCAATTTTCCAAAAGATTTGCCAGACTTGGACTCATTTGTGTTTATCTATTTCACATTGCACATGTGAAATCAGAGTCAGAACCACAGGAGTCCGAATTGTAGGGCTATCGTATCCAAGGAGTCTAAACCCCTCCGAGGAGCACGAAAAGCAAGCTACACATGTCCCTCGGGTAATTACCATGTGGTTGGCTTTGACTTATGAACGAGTTGCTTATGCTTTCCTAGTGGAAGCTTGTTGCGAAAAGTATGTCCCTTGAAAGTTGCTTGTTGCCTTTGTTATTTGCAATCGCCCTAACCGGTGCTTGCTCGGCTTCTCAAAATGTTTTCGCACGTTCGCCAGGCATTTTAGTCCATCGTGGTGTGATTCATTTTGGGTGGCTGGTGCATGGTGTACGTCATGGCGCGTGAGTTGTGATTAGTTTGTGCAAGTTGGATGGATCCTTTCCTATGCAGTGAACTCCTCTGGTGCATTCCTCTTCATTTGTGCTTAAAGGGCAAATTTTTCCTTCTGCCTTGCGTGGGTTCCTGTGTTGCCTACCTAAAGAAAAGGAATTTGGTCCAAAACGTGTGCCTATATTCATCTCGCCACCTCGTGCTCTCGAATTCAAAGCCTTGTGCGGGTACACATGGTCTTCATCCTCCGTTTCCCTACTATGCATTCGTTGCTTGTTTCGGGCTACGACTGTGCCTGCCTCTGATCGTATTGACTCTGTCGGTTGGGCTTATGCAATGTTGGCATTGTAAAAAGGAATGCTACCTAGTTGATCCTGCCAGTAGTCATTTGCTTGTCTCAAAGATTAAGTCATGCATGTGTAAGTATGAACTTATTCAGACTGTGAAACTGCGAATGACTCGTTAAATCAGTTACAGTTTGTTTGATGGTATTTGCTACTCAGATAACCGTAGTAATTCTAGAGCTTATACGTGCAACAAACCTCGACTTGTGGAAGGGATGCATTTATTAAATAAAAGGTCAACGCGGGCTATGGCCATTGCTCTGATGATTCATGATAACTTGACGGATTGCACGGCCTTTGTGTCGGCAACGCATCATTCAAATTTATGCCCTATTAACTTTCGATGGTAGGATAGTGGACTACTATGGTGGTGACGGGTGATGGAGAATTAGGGTTGGATTCCGCAAAGGGAGCCTGAGAAACGACTACTACATCCAAGGAAGGCAGTAGGCGCACAAATTACCCAATCCTGACACGGGGAGGTAGTGACAATAAATAACAATACCGGGCTCTTTAAGCTTGGTAATTGGAATGAGTACAATCTAAATCCAATACGAGGATCCATGGAGGGCAATTCTAGTGCCAGTAGCTGCGGTAATTCCAACTCCAATAGTGTATATTTAAGTTGTTGCAGTTAAAAAACTCGTAGCTGGATTTTGGGTTGGGTCGACCGGTCCGCCTCAGGTGTGCATCGGTCATCTCGTCCCTTCTGTTGGCGATGTGCTCATGGTCTAAATTGGCCAGGTTGTGCCTCTGGCACTGTTGCTTTGAAGAAATTAAAGTGCTTAAAGCAAGCCTATGCTCTGAATACATTAGCATGGGATAACATCATAGGATTTCGATCCTATTACGGTGGCCTTTGGGATTGGAGTAATGATTAACAAAGACAGTCGGGGGCATTCGTATTTCACAGTTAGAGGTGAAATTCTTGGATTTATGAAAGACGAACAACTGTAAAAGTATTTGCCAAGGATGTTTTCATTAATCAAGAACGAAAGTTGGGGGCTTGATGACGATCAAATACTATCCTAGTCTCAACCATAAACGATGTCAACCAGGGATCAGCGGATGTTACTTTTAGGACTCCATTGGCACCTTATGAGAAATCAAAGTTTTTGGGTTCCGAGGGAGTATGGTCATAAGCCTGAAACATAAAGAAATTGAAGGAAGGGCACCACCAGTGTCATGACCCGAACATGCCCCTATGGATTAAGGTCATAACCGGCCAGTAATCAAGAGATTACCTATGGCCTCAAACCTGATTAAACATATTTCAACAGAGTTAAGGGGCCAATACGGAAACAAGCTTAAAAATTTTGTCCATAGAGCTGTGCTTACATGGTACATCAAAACATTTCACATATGTATATTAATAACCCACACAAAAAGAAAGACCTCATATGATTTTGTCCATACAGGAACATTCAAGTCATAGTCAGCCAAACCAAAAGCTTATATACAAAGGTGACGTGACATGTTCACCGAGATAACAAAAGAGTAAACCAAAAGAAACAAAACGGTGTCTTGTACATGAGACATTCAGGCTGACTCCACAAAAATTGACTTTCCTTACATACTTCACCGAGGCTAGGTTTGGACATCTCTTTGCTCACCTACATGCACATGAATGAGAGTGAGCGAAAGCCAAGTGAATAATATCAAATTAATAAGGTACATGAATGAAATTTGAAACATACTTATCGAACAGCCTTGGGCCCATTCATGTTTCTATCTGGTATATTAACAGCTTCAAGCCCAAACATGTCAAATGGCCTCTGGCCCAATTTGTTCCTAACAGATGGCCTCGCGCCCAATTCATTCATATCAAATGGCCTCTGGCCCAATCATTCATGTCAAACGACCTTTGGCTCAATCGTTTATGTCAAACGACCTTTGGCTCAATTATTCATGTCAGACGGCCTTTGGCCCAATCGTTTATGTCAAACGGCCTTTGGCCCAATTATTCATGTCAGACGGCCTTTGGCCCAATTGTTTATGTCAAACAGCCTTTGGCCCAATTATTCATGTCAGACGGCCTTTGGCCATTTGACTTAAACGAGTCAAACGGCCTTTGGCCCAATTATTCATGACAGACGGCCTTTGGCCTAATCGTTTATGTCAAACGGCCTTTGGCCCAATCGTTTATGTAATGCTCATTCGTACTTGAGATCGTAATCACATCATAACCATAATTGTAATCCAACAGCCTTATCTAATCATATAGTATAACCAATATTTGTCCATAATTCAAATTAACAAACTTATGAAGCTAAAATAGGAGTAAGCAATTGGACAAATAGCTTACTACCAAATATCTTTACTAAGATATTACTCACAGTGTTCTGCCGGTGGACTCATCCTTGTGCTCGACCCTACATAATACATAACATATATTGGTTCACAAACGATTCAATCCGTTCTTAATTTATTTCTTTCTCTTAGGTCTCTTTCTTATCCTTTTAGGTCATATACAAAACTCAATGCATGCCTAAGAGTGCTTGGAAATGGAAGAGAACGGAAAATGAAAGACAAAACAACTTTTTAAAATTTCTGAAACAGGGCTCTCTACTTGAGCACAGCTTTGGATGCTTGAGCAGACGCCTTTGGTCTGCAAAAGTATTGGTTACCCCATTTTTATGCTCGAGCGCGACTTCAACCACTCGAGCTGAGAGTCAAAATATGTGACTGGGCGCTTGAGCGTAACTCTCCCCGGCTCGAGCAGACATCAATGTCTGCAAAACTTCTAGGAGCTAACATTTCATGATCGAGCCGCATTTTCCCCGCTTGAGCGGACCCGATGAATTCTGGAATTTCCATAACTGAATTTGAAGCACAACCTTGATGTTCAAAGGCCCAAAACTCATGTTCTTGGATCAAAAACATGGGAACACATTATATAACATGAGGACATAAGCAATATGAGACCAATTGTTCAAAATCATGGTCCATTTCCAAAATCATTTTGAATTCTCTTTATAAGTTTCAAAACTCATGCATTCAATCTCATACAAGCTCCATATTTACATCAATCATGCATGCATGTTAATTTTTTTACTCCAATTCTATTTCAAATGGTACAAATGATACTTGTAATCATGAAACTCATGAAAATTATGCATGCATGTGAAATTTGGTGCTCAATTCTTTATGTTCAACATGTCTCATGCTAGATTATGCAAATCCATGGCAATTATAAACATGCATGTACATATAGACTTAATCTCATCATAATCACTTCAATTCATGCTCTTGATTACCACTTAATTTTGAATTCACAAAATTGCAAACTGAAACTCATGAATTTACTCACCTAGGACCTCCAATCTCCTAAATTCTAGCTAATTTCTTGAGTGTAGCTTCCAAATTCACAAACTTTGAGCCAAAATCCACAATTCTTCCTCTTTCTCTCTCTAGAACCTGCCCTCTCTATCTAGAGTATATAACCAGATTTTGAGCTCAAAAATGGAGAGCTTTAAGTCTGTTTGGCCTATATATAGGCTTGGCTAACCAAGTTGATTAAGGATAAGTAGTGATGCTCTAATTTAATCGTTCTGAATCTAATTATTTTGATCCGAATCAGTTTTCAATTAAATTTCACCGTAGGCTCTAAAAATTACGCTAATGACAATGGCGTAGTCAACTTCGGTTTTCAATGCCCTTACAACCTTCAATTTAAATTCTAAAGCAGAAAATCAAACAGATTTTTCCTACGGCGAACAGATAGAAATACAAAAAAACACATATAATCATGTAATTATCACTCAAAACCACATCAAACATATAATCACAATCATAATTAAGATCAATTAGCATAACACGGAACAGGTTTATCACAATCTCCCCTCTTTTAGGAAGTTTGGTCCTCCAAACTTATTTTACCTTCGTCTAGAAACAAATGTGGATAGCGTAGTCACATCTCATTCTCTTTTTCCCATGCAGTGTCCGTGCCGTAGTGTTCTTTCCGTTCTACTTTCACTGTCGAGATGGACTTGTTTCTCAACTATTTCACTTGCCAATCAATGATTCGTTCTGGCCATTCTGCGTATTTCATATTTTCATCAAGAGCTATCCGATGATAATCAATCACATGAAACGGATCTCGAAGATAACCCCTCAACATTGACGCGTAGAATACATTATGCATTTGCTCAAATCCCGGTGGCAAAGCAACTCGGTAAGCAGTTGGACCAAGCCTTTCCAAAATTTGGAACGGCCCGATGTAGCAGGGTGATAATTTACCCTTTTTTCCGAACCTTACCTGGTCCTTCATCAGAAGCACCCGAACAAATACATGATCACCAACCTCGTACTCAAGAGGTCTTCTTCGAACATCTGCATAATTCTTTTGTCGACTCTAAGCTATCTTGAGCCTTTGCTGAAAAATTTTAATCTTCTCAGAAGTGTCTTGCACAATTTCAGGCCCAAGTAAAGTCCTATCCCTGACTTCTATCCAACAAATTGGCGATCTACACTTTCTGCCATATAAGGCTTCATATGGTGCCATACCAATGCTGGAGTGGAAGCTGTTATTGTATGCAAACTCTGGTAGTGGCAAATAATCTTCCCAACTCCCTTGGAAATCTAAAGCACACATTCGAAGCATGTCTTCCAAGGCTTGTATGGTCCATTCCGATTGCCCGTCTATTTGTGGATGGAACGCGGTACTGAATCTCAATTCTGTTCCCATAGCTCTTTGCAAACTTTTCCATAATTTAGACACAAATTTTGGATCTCTATTCGAGACAATGGACACCAGAACTCCGTGTAAACGAACAATCTCATCAACATATATAGTAGCCAATCTATAAGTATCAAATGTAGTTCGAACAGGTAGAAAATGTGCAGACTTAGTTAGTCTATCAACTATAACCCAAATAGAATTCATACCTCATAGAGTTTGAGGTAGACCAACAACAAAGTCCATGGTCACATGCTCTTACTTCCATTCTGGAATAGGGAGAGGTTGAAGTAGACCGCCTGGTTTCTGATGTTCAGCTTTAACTTGCTGACATTGAAGACATTTGGACACATACTTTGCAATTTCTTTCTTCACTTTGGGCCACCAATAGCTTTGTTTCATGTCCCGATACATCTTATTATTACCCGGGTGCATAGCAAATACTGACTTGTGAGCTTCATCTAGAATTCTCTTCTTTAGTGCCGGAACATCTGGGACATACATTCAGTTTTGAAATCTCAGCACTTCGCGTTCAATGCTGAACTCTACTTTCAAACTTGCCTCAAATTCATCAATCACTTTCTTGAGGAACTTGTCATCTTTCTGCCTCTGCTTAATTTCAGTAATTATTGCGGGTTCAGCTGAAATGGCGGCGATCAACCCGGTTTGTTTGTGTAACACGACTTCAATCTTGGTTCTCTCAAAATCTAGTAAGATTTCTTTCTGGTCAGTAAGCAAGTACATTAAATTCCCCATCGACTTTCTGCTCAAGGCATCAGCAACTATGTTGGCTTTCCTGGGGTGATACTGAATCTGAAGATCATGATCTTTTGTCAATTCAAGCCATCTCCTTTGTCGCATATTTAGCTCTTTCTGTGTAAAGAAGTACTTCAAACTTCTGTGATCCGTGTAGACTTCGTACTTTGCCCCATACAAGTAATGCCTCTAGATTTTCAAAGCAAATACAACTGTGGCCAATTCTAAATCATGTGTTGGGTAGTTCTTCTCATGTGGCCTCAACTGCCAAGAGGCATAGGCAATCACCCTTCCATTCTGCATTAATACACAACCCAAACCTTTATAAAATGCATCACTGAAAATCACAAAGTTTTTCGTACGTGATGGTAATGTCAAAACTGGCGTAGTGGTCAATCTCGTTTTTAGTTCGTGAAAGGCAGGTTCTCTTTCGTCATTCCAATCAATTGGTTGTCCTTTGCGTGTCAGCTGGGTAAGAGGCACAACTATTTTCGAAAAATCCTTTACAAATTGTCTGTAATACTCGGCCAGACCCTTGAAATTATGGACTTCTGTTACATCGGTTGGAGTAGGCCAATTCACAATTACCTCTATCTTCTGAGGGTCTACTGAAATCCCCTCGTTGTTGATAACATGCCCTAAGAAAATAACTTCATCCAACCAAAATTCACATTTCTTTAGTTTGGCAAATAATTTCTTTTCTCTAAGTGTTTAGAAGACAATTCTCAAGTGGTGTTCATGTTCGAGTCTATTCTTTGAATATATCAAGATATCATCAATAAAAGCCACAACAAAATTGTCAGGGTAAGTCCTAAAAATTCGGTTCACTAGGTCCATAAATGCTGCCGGAGCATTAGTCACCCCAAATGGCATAACAAGAAATTCATAATGACCATACCTCGTTCTTAATGCATTTTTTTCAACATCTTCTACCTTTACCTTCAACTGGTGATACTTGGATCTCAAATCAATTTTGGAAAACACTTGTGATCCCTGCAACTGGTCAAACAAGTCATCAGCACGAGGTAAGGGATATTTAATCTTTATTGTCACCTTGTTCAGTTCTCAATAGTCAATACACAAGCGTAAGGTTCCGTTTTTCTTTTTCACAAATAACACCGTTGCACCCCATGGTGAAGTACTAGGTCGAATAAACCCTTTGTCAAGTAGGTCTCGCAATTGTTTTTTCAATTCTTTCATTTCAGTAGTAGCCATTCTGTAGGGAGTTTCAGAAATAGGCTGAGTGCCTGGCACAACTTCAATCGTGAACTATATCTCCCTGTCCACTAATTCCCCTAGAAACTCATCTGGAAATACATCTGGAAATTTGGTAACAACAGGGATACTACTCAATTCTACGTTCACAGTTTGTTCAGATAGTACACAACACAAATAATCCTAGCACCCTTTCCTGATCTATTTACTTGCTTTCATTACAGATATCAAGTAAGGTGGAGGCACTAACCCTTTAACCACAAATACAATTTCTTCTTATTCTGGTGGTTTAAATACAACCCGTTTCGTTACACAATCAATGGTGGCACAGTATTTAGATAACCAATCCATGCCCAGAATTACGTCAAAATATCTAAAGTCCAAGGGTAATAAGTCTATATATAGAATAGCATTCCCAATACAGATATCACAAAATCGATACACAGATGTACACAACACAGATTCCCTGGATGGAGCAGATACACATAACAATTATGGCAATGATTCTAGAGGTCTACTCAATCTAGATGCAAATGCATGAGTTACGAAAAAGTGTGTTGATCAAGAGTCAATTAACACGAAAGCATCCTGATTGCATATAGAGATGGTACTTGAGACAACGGCTTCAACGTTTCGTGTATCGCCCGGAACAAGCTTGAAAACTCTTCCTTGCCTCACGGTATCTCCGATGGTAGTAAGACTCATAGTATTTCCTGGTTTCAGGATTGATGCAGTTGAGCTAGCAACTGTAGACACGCCATTTTTGACTGTCCTCAAGACTTGGATGTCATCGCTTGAGCAATCGATGATTTTGTATGTTCGTGTTTGTTTTGAGTGCCCGAAGTTCTTGGCAGAGTGCCTTGTCTTTGAGCATGACTTTGAACCTTATCTATTTTGTGCTTGGTTGTGGGCCAACAGCTTGTTGTTTCAAACCAGGAGGAGAGGGTGGCCTGTCGGCCAGTCCCACAACCCATCAACCATGACTTGTGTCTGTCGGCCATCAGTGGTGGCCGGTCGGCTACGTTGATTGCCGATCGGCCACCAATGGTGGCCGACGGCCTTTTGTCTCCTTTTTTTAGATATTTGTTTGCCAGTTGTGCCAGTTGTTGCTCACTGAACAACATCTCCATACACGTGTATAGACGGATGAATACAAGCTCAAAGCTTGTTTTCTATATATAGGGAGTGTTCTCTCCCATTTTGAGAGGTTAGGCAATTTTGGAACAAAATTCCCTCTCTCTCTCTAGAATTCTCTCTCTCTCTCTTTTCTTATTTTGTGCTTTGTAGTTAGCTTTCTCTACACTTTTGCACATAGACCCTTGATCAATCTTGACTACCTTGGAGCGGAGGTTCTAGGAGGTCTTCTTGGAGCTCTTGAAAGGGATTTTGCTTGGTTTTGTTGCCTAAAATTGTGTTGTGCTTCAAAAGGTATAAGACTCATCTTTAGAACTTGTTTTGCATAACTTGTTTTACTATCTTTTTGTACTGTTTTGGCCTAGTTTTTCAACTACAAAAAAACTCTATTTTTGAGGCTTGAAAATGGTAGTTTAAGTCTTGGTGAGTTAGGGGCTGTCTCCCATTTTTGTTCTTTGGCTTGTGAAGCCTTTTGTGCCATTTCTTACCCCCTTTAAACCAAACTTTTTGGCCCTTTTAACCACTGAAATTCAGAGTTATTTCAGTGGTAAAAATCAACGTTTGAAGTCCAAAATGGGAGGGGTTAGCCTTACCTCCTTATGTCTTGCTTCCATGCTTAGGTTGCTTCACATGTTAGCATGATTTTCTAGCTTAACTTAGCTTCAATCAAGCATGTTTTAGGCTCTATTTTGGCATGTTTAGGCTCTATTTTAGGCTAGTTGGAGCACTTGAGGTTTGCTTTGTATGCTTGTAGTGCAATTGTGCTTAATAGTTTAGCTTGTGCTATGTTTTGGCCTATTATTCTAGCTATTTTTATCTTAATTCAAACATGTTTTAGGACTCCTTTTAGGCTATTTTAGGACTATTTTGAAGTATTTGTACCATTTGAGCTTTGTATTGCATGCCTATAGTGTAATGGTCTTTACTAGTTTGGTGTTTTGAGGCCTTAGACATCCCTTGCTTGTGTTGGTTGCATACTTGTGTTGTTTTACACATAATTTCAGCACTGAAATCTCTACAATCTCCCTCTATTCTTCACTCTTTCATTTTATTTTGAAAGTGGCTTTGAACCCCTTGTTGGCTTAAGTGTGAATTTGAGATATTCATGCTTAATGGTTTAATTCCTTCGGGAGTTCATTATCAACGGCATGAGGTCTCTTTCATGCCCAAGGCACTTGTGGTTTAAGCCCTCTTTCCATTAGAGGACTCTCACTTTTGGACTAATCAATTAAAGAATGGATTGGTAAAGCTTAAAATGAGTAAACAAAAGTGATAAGTAAAACTTGAGCAAGATAAGAATATTGTGTTGCATTGCATGTGTTCAATCGGACGTTATATTGAACACAAGGAAGATTGGAGCATTTCATACTCAAAGTGATGAAATGAGCCAATTTCTTTGGTCTCCATTGCCTTTGAGCACACATGATAAGGTAATGATCTTGAGTCCTTTTTTTTTTTTTTTTTTTTTTTTTTTTTTTTTTTTTTTGCATACAATGAAATTGTACTCTTTCGTTCTTTGGCCATCATGCATTGAAAATGCTTGGTTGGTGGTTTTGGAGCCAAAGTTACACTCCTTTGAACTTGTGTAAAGATAGGGAGGGTGACAGCACACACACTCTTCGAGAAATACACTGCTTTGCCTCTGTTTGTTCTCTGTTGCAGCAAAAACGGAAGTTTGGGGCAGGGGTGGCCAACCGATCACCAGCAGTGGCCGACCAACCACTAGCAGTAGTCGACCGGCCACTAATGGTAGCCAACAGCCTCCATTTGTGTCCGATCGGCCACCAGTGAAGGAAGTTGCTTAGTGTGTTTCTAAAGAAGATCAGAAGTGTTCTGGGAGTTGGCACAATTTTTGGTGATCAAGCATGTGCAAACAGAGGCTGCAAATGGCAAGGTGGTGGATTTTTGGGAGGATACCAACCAAGCATGCATGCATCCCTCACCCCTCGAGGCCATTTACTTGCTTTGTTTAATTAGTTAGTTGTAGCTAATTCATTCATGCAAGTTGTGCAACAATTTAGTTGATTAATTCATTTTGTATTTAATTAGCTTAATTCAATTTCTAATATTTAATTATCTTAGAATAAGTTAATTAGCGTAGCTAGTTAGTTAGCTATTGTTCATTCGGACCCTCCTTCGTGAGGGCACAATGTTGTAATAAGTGTGAGTGTGTGTGTATGTCTTCCAACCACATGTCTTTCTCCCTTTTACTTAATCACTTTTGATGGTTAGATTAAAGACATTTTTCAATTAGCATACCTTATGCTTGCATGTTTGCATCTATTCATTCGTATTGCATGCACCGAGGCTTGGTACATCATTCAAATGGCATTGTCAATTCAATACTTCTTTGAGTACGTGTTTCAAACCATGCTATCAAAGTGTTGAAAATCATATGTCATTAAATAGCCGAGGCTATTAATTGCATTATTGCATGTGTTGCATTAGACATCTTAACATAGTTTGGAATCATGCATTTTTCTAACTTATTTCTTTCCTAGCTTGGAGTACTAGGTGAGTTTTACGCTTTAGCATATTGCATGAGTGTGATTGCCATGTTGCCATATTTCGCATGCTTTCCATGAGGCTATGTGCTTAAATGCTAAACTACATGAATGCTTGTGGATGAAGGCTTATTGTTTGAATTGGAACGATTCAATAAATGTGCATTTTAAGCCCACTTTGTTGTGGCAAAATCATGTTTTAAGCCCACTATATTTGGTGGCAAAACCGCGTCTTTAAGCCCACTTGCGGGTGGCAAATTCAAACCATTTTCGAAAACAAACACGAGTTGAATTGTTCCAAGTCTTGCGAGTAGTCTATACTAGCTTGTGTGCGTCGCATAGCAATGTTAGATTAATAATCGAAATAAGAACGCATAATGTTTATAAAATGTCATATCATGATTAGTAGAGGCCGATTTTTGATCGGGCGAGCAGGGGTGCTCAATTCATGACCTTCCTCCTTCGTACCCAAGTTGCCGAGCTGAAGCAACTTTGGTGATGACGGACACGTGGCCTTTGGCATGAGTCAGGGTTTCCTAAATTTCCCCAAAAAACAAAATATTTCGGTGGCGACTCTGTATCTGGCAAAGCAGTCTAATTTTGGCATTATTTGATTGAAAATCGATTTTCCAAAACGATTTTCCAGATTTGGACTCTTTAGTGATTATTTGTTTCATATTGCAGTTTGTGAGATTAGATTTAGAACCGTGATAGGAGTCCGAACTGTAGGACCAATTCGAGCTTCCGAAAGGGGGCGCGAAAAAGTCAAGCTACAGTTCCTGGTGACTCTGTTGGGGAATTAGAGAACTTGACTTGAACTCATGATATGTTTTTTTATTTACACTTATGTGTTTCTTTGCATTTGCATTGGTGTGCCTAAGTCACTGTGTTTGCCATCTGTTATTCCTGAACGGTTTGCCGGAGGCTTGCTTGGAAAAGCTTGCCATAAGGCTGACCGGTTGCGGGCTCTGCCACGATGGGAACACAACCCTTGGATCTAGACTACCGTTGTACCATTTGATCCTCCTTTCATTTCTCGGTGTTAGGAGCGAGAGGTATATTAGGTGGTCTTGCCGAGGTACCCTTCTACACCAATCGATCTAGTTGCATATCGGAAGCCATAGAGACTGTTCCAAACTAGGACAGGTTGCTTACCCGAATGCAGGATTGTTGTGAAACCACTTTGTTTGAATAGTTATCGCTAGTTCCTGAAGAAATTAGGACAGGGTAACCCTACCCCATTATAGGGGTGTTTTGGCTCTTACTTGCTTGATACGTGCTTTTAGAGTGAAACTGTATAGGAATGTATGCATCAATTGCAAGTCTGGGTATCAGTTTTGGGGGCAGAAATCAGTGTTTGAGTACAGTTCTCCAGCTTATGATTGCAATTGCGTGTTGTTCCCGTCTGAGCCGAGATGCTGTGCGGTTTCTGATTTTTGTTTCTTTTGCTTTATTTTCTTTTTGCAAGGTAGTTTGTCACCATTGCTTCAGACGAGTCTGTTGCCTCCCAAGCACTCTGGACCAGAGTAAGGTGGTTTTACCGATCTAGGGATCTTGTGAGAGGATAGCCAGTATTTGCTTCACTACCCTCGGTTACAAGACGGAGGAGAGTCAGGCGTAACTCACCGGTTCAACAGTCACTGTTTACTTCGTCTATGCTCAGTCAGGCCCAGTCATCTGCTTCTACTTCGGAAAGAGGATACACACCAGCTCTGATAGCTCAGCATCCCATAGTCAACATGGAAGACATGTTGTGCCAACTCCAACAGACTATTGAGAACATGCAGCTAGATGCTACCCGGCAAGCAGAGACCATAGCTTGCCAAGCCAAGGTTATAACCCGCCAAGCGGAGGTAATAGAAAGGCTTCAGCAGCAACAAGCAGCAACTTCTGCTTCGTATCCACCCCCAGTCAGGGTTCCAATACCCGGGGTTACAATTAATGTCCAGGAGAATACGGACATTCAGGTGGATTCGATTCCACCCCAGACCTCCAAAGCACCGATTTACCCGACAAAGGCTCCCTTCGAGTTTGAGGTCGACCCTATTGCATTGAAAGTGAGCACGCTGGAAAAGCTCTTTAAACAAGCTCAGGGCATGAATTCAATCCTGAATATGGAGGATGACTATATCGATTCAGCGGTGACATTGCCAGATAGGTTTAAAATGCTATATATACACCACTTTGATGGCTCGGGTGATCCCATGGTCCACTTGCGGCTATTTTCAGACATTCTGCGGCCGATGGGCCTATCTAGATTACAAAAATTATCCCTCTTTGGCCGGACCCTGTCGGGTATCGCGACCATTTGGTACGCCAAGCTGGAAGACTCCATAAAGAGGAATTTGGAGGAAATGGCTGAGGCCTTCATACTGCAGTACTCCTACAACACACAGATCGAGGACACGACTCGTGATCTCGAAGCAACTCACCAATATTCGAAGGAGGGATTCTTCGATTTTGTAACCCGGCGGAGGGCCAAGGCCTCTATGATGACCACCCGACCGGCTGAAAAGAATCAGATTAGAATGGTGGTCCGTAATCTCCAACCGAGGCTGCTGCAGAAGATGATAGTCTTACCTCTGTCTACATTTGTTGACCTCCATGAAATAGGGGTGCAAATAGAGGATGCAATGAAGTGGGGTCTGATAGACCACGAGAAAGAGCAGCCCAAGAGGGCTTTTACACGCAGTTCCAATGCAACTACTAGTAGTAGTGCAGCTGCAAGGCCTTTAGATGTGAGCATGGTCCCCACCACACCCAAAATCGCTAACCCCTTTGTCGGCATGGCCAATACAACCCCCCAAACGTCCAGCCATCAGGCCCGAGGCCAAAGGGTTTTCACTCCACTTTTCATGTCACTATCTGCGGCCTTGAGGGTCCTAATTAGAAAAGGGCATTTGAAACCATTAGAACAACGCCCATTGCCCGATCCTCTCCTTTCGAAACACAACCCGGCCAAGTATTATGCCTTCCATGAACAGCATGGTCATGATACCGACCAGTGCTTTCGACTTCGTTATGAGATTCACAATCTCATTGACAACAAAGTAATAGCACCTCCTGAGAAGCCCAATGTCACTACAAATCCTCTCCCACCACATAACTAAGCCCCTCCACCTCGACAAATAAATCTTGTCCATACACTGGCCGTCCCTTACGACCCCAGTATATACATCACACTTACCCACCTACCTAAGCCGGCGTTGTTCATCCCAGAAAGCACAGATCTGTGCATGATGAACACGTCCATATCCCAACCCAAACCTATGGTGGTGACCCTGGTAGCTAAACACAGAGTGGCTTTGTTGGAGGATGGAAATGTCAATTCAACGCTTGAGGGTTCCGTGGACTTATCCGAAGAGGAACACAACCCGTGTCGTTACATTGTGCCAACCAATCAGGCCACACCAGAGATGGATTTGCCAACAGGAATAGTGGTCAATGTAGTTCGGGAGGATGGACTAAGCCATGGATTGGATGACTTAGCTGACCTTGAGGAGAACATCAACAATCTGTAGTTCTTTGATGAACATGATTCGGAAGATGTGCACATTAATTGGTTTGATCTGAATGGGTCAACCAATAATTCTAGGTGGCTCAGTGATGAACCTAATATGGATGAGGGATTTCAACCAAAGCTAGAACAGCTGGAAGCAAGAACTGCTACAAAGGCCAGAACGGCCGAGGATAAGGGGAAATTGCAGGAGAGCGCCGGTACTAAGAATTTTGCTCAAGAAATGGGCATCATAAGTACTATTGATACAGAGCAAGAAGCCGCACTGAAGCAGTTCGAACAGGAAAAGGTTCGGAATATTTAGGAAGCTGTAAAAGCCAAACACCTTACGGGGGATGATTTTGATGTCGAAGTAATTATAACGGAACTAGATAATTGCATGTCGGTTGCTGAAGGAGTCTGGTGGGAAGATGATGATCTGCATCTTGCCCACACAGATGAGGATTAGGGTCAGCACTTGCCAGACGACACTTGGTATTTTGAGGAAGTGGATCACATGACTAGGAGTGGGTAGTACTTCAAACCCCCACACTTAGACCAACCAGAAGCATCCAGAAAAGATAAGGAGGCCGAAAAATAGAAGGACAAACAGTTGGAGGAAGAAGCTGTACTGAAGCAGGTAAAGAAGATCCAAGCAGACATAGCCGTTTGGGGGTTTCTCATGGCTTCATAGGTGCACAGGCAAGCCGTCCTATCAGCAATGGATAAGGCCAAGCTGTCTATCGACACAACTTCAGAGCAACGAGTGAGACTTGTCTTCTCGGGAGGTGCCTCTCCTACTTTAACCTTCTCAGATAAGGAACTGCCGCCTGAGGGCTCTGCGCATAACAAACCACTATACATCTCAGTTGAATGCAAAGAGAAGTGGGTGCCGGTTGTATTGGTGGACATTGGGTCTGCAATTAATGTGTGTCTGTCTTGCACAGCCTATGCTGTAGGCTTGAAGCCAGCGGATTTTGTACCAACGACCCAGGTAATCCGGGCTTACGAAAACACAAGTCAGGAGGTGATGGGGAGAGTTCAGATCAAAACACAGGTTGGTCAGGCACAATAGGATATTGAGTTTCATGTCTTGGATGTCCCAGCCACGTTTAATTTATTCCTTGGATGGCCGTGGCTGCACTAAGTGAAAGCTATCTCTTCCACTCTTCATCAGATGTTGAAATACCCTCTCGGAAAGGGGGTAGGCATTATGTTTGGAAATTCATCTATACATCCTCCGCCGGATGTCACCACACCAGTACTGGAGATTGTACACGGCGATGAGGATGTTTTCCTGTCAGGTTTTACCTTGGTTGAGGCCCGGGTGGTGCAAAACATCTTTGCTATTGATGAGGGGTTGTATGTTAGTTCTCAGTTAGTCTACCTCATGAACAAGCTACAACATATACCCGGGATGGGGTTAGGAAAGAGCAGCCGGAAGGGCGTTGCTGCACTGGCCGAAGTGCCACATAACCCATATACCTTTGGGCTTGGCTACTTGCCTACCAAAGAGGACTGGGTGAGGAAAGGGAAGGAAATGGCAGGAAGAGCCAAAACAAAGCAAAGTGCGAAGCACTATCAGCTTGTGCACAAACCAATTCAGGGAACTCTAAACGGACGCTTTGTCTACGAGGGGGAAGACTTCCCATTTTATGGCTTTCCTAAGCCATGGTTGAACTCTGAGAAGAGGCGTCTGCCCGACTTTGAGATTTTCTTTGACCTACAGTTGCAAGAGGATGAAGCCACAGAAGAACAGACTGACTTAACTCCTAAAGCTGAACAGAGTGCAGAGGATGAGTCCAATGGCAATGAACTTGAGATAGGAGCAGCGCTGGCATGTCTCCTTTCAAATCCTCAGATCAAACTGGAGAGCTTGGGGGATGACTTCACCATTTCCATGATCGGAGATCAATCTGGTGTGGACCCTTCCGGTGGTATTCTGGACGCATCCAACACACCATCTCTCACTTGGCAGCTAGAGGAGGGCTTTTTCTCCAGCAGTTCTGAATCAGGTAGTGAGTCAGAATCTGATTCCATAGAGTCTGTGGAGTCGAAATCAGATTGTAGTTCTTCTAAGTCGGAGTCTGGTATTCTTGGGGTTGATAACCTAGATGCCGTTGTTTTGTCCAGGTCGTCTTTTTCCTTTTCTTTTGAGTCAGTTGTAACCGAGGAATTGGGTGGGCTGGACCTTTTGAATGAGAATGATACGGCTGATTCTGAGTACTTTTCTGTGCCTCTTGTGTATTACATTGATCATGACTTTCAAATTTTTGATAAAAACGACGAGGAAGGAATTCCTCCTGTTTTGAAACATTTGATTGATCGAGAGAAGGAGAGGTTTTTAAAATCCCTTGTTGATGAAATCACTACAATTAATGTGGGTACTGAGAAGGATCCGCGCCCGGTCCAAATCGGGTCCACGTTGTCTTCGGAGGAACGCGAGCGCTTAATCACTTTATTAAAAGATTTCAAAGATATTTTTGTGTGGTCCTACGAAGACATGCCTGGAATCGATCCTGAGATTGTACAGCACTAGATCCCTCTTGACCTCGAGGCCGGACCTATCAAGCAGAAGCTTCGGAGAATACGCTCGAATTTGGCTTTGAAGATTAAGGAGGAGGTCACTAAGCAGATAGACGCAGGGTTTTTTGCTAGTATCTGAGTATCCAACTTGGTTGGCCAACATTGTTCTGGCGCTGAAGAAAGATGGCAGAATTCGAGTGTGTGTGGACTTCATAGATTTGAATAGAGCCAGTTCGAATGACGAGTTTCCCCTACCGCACATCGATGACTTGGTGGACTTCACCGCAGGCCATGCACTACTCTCCTTTATGAATGGATTTTTCGGGTATAACCAGATCTTGATGGCACCCGAGGACAGAGAGAAGACTGCCTTCACTATGCCATGGGGAACCAACTGCTATAGGGTGATGCCATTTGGGCTAAAGAATGCTAGGGCTACTTATCAATGGGCCACGACCATAATTCTACACAACATGATCCATAAAGAGGTTGAGGTGTACGTGGACGACATGATTGTCAAGTGCAAAGAAAGAGAGGGCCACTACATCGGCTTAGAGAAATTCTTTCAACGGATCAGAGAGTACAGATTGAGGTTGAATCCACAGAAGTGTACATTTGGCGTGACAGTAGGAAAAATACTGGGATTCTTGATTACACAGAGAGGCATCGAGATCGATCCTTCCAAAATCAAGGCCATCTTAGAAATGCCACCACCATGGACTGAAAAGGAGGTGTGAGGCTCTCTAAGTAAAGTGCAATTCATAAGACGGTTTATCGCAAAATTAACCTTGACTTGTGACCCACTATTTGGTCTCCTGAAGAAGGGAAATACATTCCAATGGGACCACCGATATCAATTCGATTTCGAGCAGATCAACCAGTATCTACAGAATCTGCCTGTGTCGTCGCTGCCGAAGCCGGGGAAGCCGTTGATTTTGTATCTGTCAGTAACAGACACAACGATGGGATGCATGCTTGCCCAGGAATATGAGGATAGGGTGGAGAAAGCCATCTATTACCTGAGCAAGAAGATGCTGGACTATGAGACCCGTTACACTCCCCTGAAGAAGGCTTGCTTAGCCTTGGTATGGGCTACCAGGAAGTTGAGGCACTACCTATTAGCTCACTCTGTAATACTGGTTTCGAGATTAGATCCCATCAAATATCTCTTCGAGGAACTAGCACTTACGGGTAGGCTAGCCCGTTGGTTGCTTCTCCCCTCCGAATTCGACTTGAAGTATGTCACACGCAAGTTTGTCAAAGGGTGAGCAGTAGCAGAGTTCCTAGCAGATCACCCAGTGGAAAGGGATGAAGAGGTAGAATACCTATTCCCGGATGAGGCCATTCTGCAGGTTGACGAAGAAACCTAGACGATGTACTTTGACGGAGCGTCTAACCAATACGAGTATGGGATAGGGGTGTTGCTGATAGCACCCAACAATTCCCACATACCCTTAGCCTTCAAACTCCAATTCAAAGTATCGAACAACGAAGCAGAATACGAGGCGTGTATTGCCGGTTTTAAAGTCGCCCTGGAACTAGGGGCAAAAAGGTTGGACGTCATCGGGGACTCGAATCTCGTTGTGTCTCAAGCAAAAGGAGACTGGAAAGTCAAAGAAGAGAAGATGAAGATCTATCACCAGACCTTGGATGTTCTGATTCCTCAGTTTGAGAAGCTAACCTTCACTCACCTTCTAAGAGAGAACAACAGGTTCGCTAATTCTTTAGCAACTCTATCATCAATGATAGACATCCTGTTGGGAGTCCGGATGTGTTCGATCATCATTGAAAAGAGGTATACACCGCCTGACGAGTTGATTGCCGCAATAGATGCGATTCAAGATCAAAACCCCCGATATTATGATATCTGAAACTTCTTGGAAAAGGAGGCTTATCCACTAGGGGCAAATGCCAAAGATAAAAGGGCAATACGGTGAATGGTTTCTCAATTTATCATCTGCGAGGGTAAATTGTACAAACGAGGCCATCTGGGATTGCACAAGCTGTGTGTCGATGTAGAAGAGTCAAAGCGCCTAATGGAGGCCATCCATAGGGGAGAATGTGGATCACACATGAGCGGAGTAATGCTGGCCCGGAAGATTCTCAGGCAGGGTTACTACTGGTCAACTATGGAGGAGGATTGTATCGATTTTGTTCGGCGATGCCACAAATGCCAAATTCATGCAAATCGCATGAACATCCCACCGTCAAAGCTGTACAACATGACTTCTCCATGGCCTTTTTCAGTCTAAGGAATTGATGTCATTGGGGAAATTATGCCGAAAGGGTCAAATGGGCATGAGTATATCTTAGTGGTAATACACTATTTTACAAAGTGGGTGGAAGTCCAGTCCTATGCGGTGCTGAAAGCGTCGCATGTCGCCAAGTTCATCAGGAATAACATCATTTGTCGCTATGGAGTTCCGAACGAGATTATTTCAGATAATGGTTCCCACTTCAAGAAAGAAGTGATAGACTTGTTGGAGAAGTACAACGTGGCTTTTCATAAGTCATCTACATATCGGCTACAAACCAATGGAACTGTTGAGGCCGCCAACAAGAATATCAAGCACATTTTGCAGAAGATGGTGGAAGCCTACAGGGACTGGCTAGACAAGTTGCCATTTGCTCTCTGGGGCTATAGAACATCAATTCGGACATCTACTGGGGCAACTCCATATTCTCTAGTTTATGGGATGGAGGCCATTCTGCTGATTGAAATTGAGGTACCGTCACTGTGGGTTATGGCTAAGTACCAGATAGCAGAAGCGAATTGGCAGCAGAGTAGGTTCGAAGAACTCATGTTGTTTAATGAGAGGAGGCTGAAAGCACTATACCACATTCAAGGTTATCAACGTAGGATTGCCAGGGCTTTTAACAAGAAAGTTAAGTCTCGAAATCTTAAAGAAGGGGATTTGGTGCTCAAAGACAACCGAGCTCCCATCCACGACCCTAGGGGCAAGTTCAGACCCAATTTGACTTGCCCTTACATTATCAAATCAATCTGGTCGGGTGGAGTTGTCATTCTTATGGACTTAGATGGCCTAGAATTCTCCCATCCAATCAAGATGGACAAGTTGAAGAAATACTATTCTTTAGTGGCTCGCTAGGCTGAAAACCCGAAAGGGCGACCTAGGCAAAAGTTAGGGCACAAAAAATTGGAAAACAGAAAAACTGAGCTCGCAAGGTTGAAAACCCAGAAAAGGGTGGCCTTGTTAAAAGTTAGACTGCAAAAGGAGAGTGCTAATACACAAGTGAACCCGAACCGAACTACGTAAGGCTTGATTCCCATCTTCGGGATACGTAAGCAGCTTCCTTTTGAAGTTCAACCGTAAACACTTTCAATCAACTGTGTCCATATATTTGATTAAGGCATCTTTGTCTGTTCAGTATTTGAGAGTTCGGTTGTGACCTTTATGTTGAGAGCTGGTTATAGTGTTGAACAGTGCCATTCAGACAAGGGGCAATTTTCCATTGTTTTGGATTCAGGGTTGTACATCTCGAGGATAGATTCCATGTGTGTCAAGTTGTGATCCTTACCGAAAATGGTTTTGAAAAGTTTTAATAAAAGTTGATTTTGTTCAAATTAATCTTTTTACAACTTAGATCATTTTTTGACCAAAAGGAAAATTTTGAGTGCCTACAACTTCAATTTCATTGATTTCGATACAAAGTTCTCCAACCTTCGATGTAAGTCAAAGTTTCTTTTTATTACATTCAAAAAGAAAACTTGAAAGTTAGATCAAAGCAATAAACTTGGGGCATAGATGAGTCAGGTGTTCCTACGTCCCCTCCCAGAGCTTATGGAAGCTTCAGATGCTAAAGTGGGTCCGATTTGTGCCTCTTCTTTGAGCCAAGCTATGCATTCGCCAGAAAAGGCACAATTGAAATTGGGAGCAGGAGCCAGAAGTTCTCTTGTCCTCCAAGCAGCTGGGTATCGAGCCAATTGTGAACCTCGGATTGGGAATGAAGCCAGGTATTCAACCCCTTCCTCTGGGAAAATCTGATCGTGACCGAACTGACGCCTGAACCTGAACGGAAAGTAGAACACACAGTGTGTAAGGCCAATCAGCTGAATGTCGGGTTGCCGAGTCATGCTGTAGCTCATCTCAGGTAGATCAAACCAGGGGCAACGCCAAGCAATGTCAACAGTAGACCCATTGCATATCCAATGGCACCACCACCATTCGTTCGGGAAATCAATTAGCCGTTGGTGAAAGAAATAGCCTCGTGCTAAATATGCAAGGCAAGAGTCCACTACTTTCAACCTGTCCATGAGCCATATCTGGGGAGGGGTGAAAAATAAGAGAGATTAAAGAACAAAGAGGTGTATGTTGATAGAAAAAGTGAGAAAGGGCATTGAGAGAAAAACAGAGCCTGAATGTCGAGAGATGTGAGAAACACATGCGAGATAGGGTGGGAAACAATACCTGCAAAAGTAGTGGACTTCCTGCGAATTTGTTTGTTTCCCGCCGATGGAAGCCGTCCAAGCCCATTAAAGTCTCGGCCAATGCTAAGCCAATGAATCAAGGATCGAGCATCGTGTAAAGTGAGCCCACACATCCTTCCTAAAGCTTGGAAGTGACCAAAACGTGACCCAGGCAAGATCTCCTCATCACGCTGGGATTCCATCAAAACTTAGAATTTTTCGATTGTAGGGCATATCGCTTGCCCCCCAAACTTGAAAACATGTGTGATTGGGTTCCAACACCTATCCGCAGCGTGTAGGAACGGAAAACACAGTGGGGTACGACTTAGCAGGAATAGTGCATTATCCCGAAACCCCGGAATTCAACCAAACCCTAAACCCCAAACCCCAAACCCCAAACACTAAACCCTAAAACCCTAAACCCCAAACCCTAAAACCCTAAACCCTAAACCCTAAACCCTAAACCTGAAATACTAAACCCCAAACACTAAACCCTGAACCCTAAACCACAAATCCTAAACCCTAAACCCTAAATCATAAAACCAAAATCCTAAACCCTAATCCCTAAACCCCAAACCCTAAACCCTAAATCCTAAACCCTAAACGCAAAATCGTAAACCCTAAATCCTAAACCCCAAACCCTAACCCAAAAACCCTAACCCCCAAACCCTAAGCCCTAAACCCTAAACCCTAAACACAAAAAATCCTAAATCCTAAACCATAAACCCTAAACACAAAACCCTAAACCCCAAACCCTAAACCATAAACCCTAAACCCCAAACCCTAAACCCGAAACCCAAAATGCCAAATCATAAACACTAAACCCTAAACCCCAAACCCTAAACACCAAACCCTAAATCCCAAACACCAAACCCTAAACCCCACATCCCAAACACTAAACCTTAAACTCTAAAATCCTGAACCGTGAACCCTAAAACCCTAAGCCATAAACCCTACACCCTAAATCGTACACCTAAACCCGAAAAATCTAAACCCTAAATCCGAAAATCCTAAACCCTAAATCCTAAACCCTAAACCCTAAGCAACAAATCCAAAATCCCAAACCCTAACCTCCAAACCCTAACCCCTAAACCCTAAATCCTAAGCCCCAAACCCTAAATCCTAAACTCTACACCGTAAACCGTAAATCCTAAACCCTAAACCCTAAACCCCAAACCCTAAATGCTAAACCATAAACCCTAAATCCTAAACCCTAAACCCTAAACTCCAAACCCTAAACTCCAAACCCTAAGCCCTAAACTACAAAACCTAAACCCTAAACCCCAGACACCAAACCCTAAACTCTAAACCCTAAAACCCCAAATCCTAAACCCTAAACACCAAACTACAAAACCTAAACCCTAAACCCCAAACACCAAACCCTAAACTCTAAACCCTACACCCTAAACCCTAAAACCCCAAATCCTAAACCCTAAATCCCAAACACTACACCCTAGACCCTACAACCTAAACCCAAAATGCCACACCCTAAACCCTAAACCCTACACCCTAAACCCTAAACCCTAAGCCCTACACCCTAAATCATACACCCTAAACCCTAAATCCTAAAACACTAAACCCTAAACTCTAAACCTAAAACACTAAAACCTAAACCCTAAACCCAAAACCCTAAAACCAAACCCTAAACCCCAAATCCTAAACCCTAAATCCTAACCAAGAAACCCTAACCCCCGAACCCTAAGTGTAACAAGCCCGCGGGGGGGAGGGGGGGGACCTCGCTAACAGTTCGGACTCGATTTTGTCACGGTTCTTAATCTGAACCAAAGAGTCCAAATCCGGCAAATCGTTTTGAGAAAACAGATTTTTGAAAGAAGTGCCAAACATGGACTGCTTTGCGAGATACAGAGTCGCCACCTTTATTTTGGGAAATTTAGGAAACCCTGACTCGGTGCCAAAGGTCACGTGTCCGTCATCACCAAAGTTGCCTCGGCTCGGGAACTTGGGTACGATTGGGGAAGGTCAGCTATGAGCACCCCCTCTCGCCCGATCCGAAGATCGGCCTCTACTAACCGTGATATCTGTTTTTGAAAACGTTATGTGTTCTTATTCCGGTTAATTAGCTAGAATTACTATGTGATGCGCACAACACAAAAGTATAGACTAGATTGCCTAATTTGGGATGAAACATTGCATATCCGTTTGTTTGGAAACGTTTTGAAATTTGCTACTCGCAAGTAGGCTAAAACATGGATTTCAACGAGTTATTCCAATTCAAACAATCTAACCTTCACCCACAGGCATTCAGGCAGTTATATCATATAAGCACGTAGCCTCATGGTAAGCATGCTATTCATGGCAGCCACTCACACGCATGCAAGGATGCTAAAGCATAGAACTTACCGAGTACTCCAAGCCAAAACAAGAACGTGTTAGCAATCAATGCATGATCCAAGTCCATGTTAAGCGCCTAATGCATCGCATACAAAATGTCATTAGAATAGGTTCGCCTAATCTTAAGGATGACATGTGAAATGTGCAAGTAGCATGTATTCAAATTTGATTTGAAATATAATGCAATTAGCATGATGTACCGAGCCCGGTGCATGCAATACTGATGAATGATGCACGCATGCGTAACATGAGGTATGCTAAAGTAAACATGTCCTAATACTAACCATCATAAGCAGGTAAGTAAAAGGGAGAAAGAGGTGGGGGTTGGAAGACATGCACACACTCACCCACGCTTATTACAAATTTGCCCTCGCTCGGAGGGACCGAAAGAATATACAAATTTAATTAACCTACAAGCTAATTAAATATTACAGACCACCTAATTAATTAATAAATCAATTAAGTACTGAAAGCAGTAAAAGGCCTCGGGGAGAGGGTCCAATGCATGCGCGCTCGGTTTTGCCTGGAAATCCACTACCATGCACAAGATGCCTCTGTTTTCCCTGCTCTGCTCCTCTGAGGACTGCCAAAGTCTCAGGGTTTGCTCTATGGATGCCAGGAGACACCACCGGCTAAAGGGGGACACCACCGGCCATGCAGAATGGTCACCGGCCATGAATTTGATCCATCGGCCAACAATGGTGGCCGGTCGGCACTAAATGTGGCCGGCCGGACAAAAGTTCCTGCAAAATCTGGTTTGACAACAGCAGAGGGCAATACTTGGCATGGCAATGCATTTCAAGCAATGTATGCACCAATCACATCCCTTATCATGTTTATGACTCAAAGGGACATGGGCCTCGATTCTCGGACCACCAATCGCGCATTTCCATGCATGATGGCCCAAGTAACCAAGTGTGCATTTTAATTTCAAATGTAATGCAATGCACATAAACAAACAAAGTGGACTCAACCTCTATCACAAGCAATTCAAGAGGCCAAGCATGCATGCTAATGCAATGCAACTTAGACATACAAGCTAAGTGTGCAACATGGACAATGCTAAGAAGCATACAAGACATACAACAATCATGCAAGGCATGGCACAAACATGTTAATGACAAGCATACAAGATGTAATCTAAACATACAAGTGTACAAGGCATGCAACATCATACAAACGGGACCAAGCATGCAACAACTCACAAGGCAAGCATGCAACACATGCGAAGGGAGGGACTTACACTAATTGGACAGCCCTAAACTAGGTCCAAAACAGTGGCCAATGCTATGGAAATGAGGGCCAACACACACACACATGCATATGTTAATGGGCCATCACTTAAGCATCAAACAAGCAACCTTTAAGTACACTTAAAAGGAGAACAACATGGACAAAGGCATGCATTGAAAGCTCTGAAATTATGTTATAAGAGGTGCCAAACCAAGCAAACAAGACAAGCATAGCATGTGATGAGCAAAGCCAAGAACCCAAGACAAGCCAAGGGGTTTAAACCAAGATCATGTGACACATGAAGAAAATGACCAAGTTGGATTGAAACAGTCCCAAATCATGCCAAAACAGGGACAAAGGCACACCTAGATAGCATCTAAATGGTCTAAGTATGGAGGCATGCATAAATGCTTAACATGGAGCATACAACACAAACTTTTAAGGCATCAAAGAAGCATTGAAAGGCAACATGTAAGCATGTTATAAGGACTGAAATTGCATGTTAAGTGGTTCCAAACCACTTAAATAAGTCAAGCAATGCATGCTCAATACTTCACATATTTAAAGCCTACAAGCTAATAATGCAAAGGGGCTATGCAATACATGGCAAGTATGACTCAAGCAATTTAAAACAGAGCTAAAGCATACAAAAACATGCACTAAAGCTTCACAAAGCTAGGCCTAAAACATGCTAAAACAAGGGTCAACACTTAGATACATGTTAAGGCAACAAAATGGCATTACAAGGCATGTATGCTAAACAAGCATGGTGTACCAAAACCAACTTCAAACAATGCTATATCATGGCATAACAAGCATAAAAAATAGCCAAGGCATGGTCAACATGAGCCTAAGCTAGGGTGCTCCCTCAAGAGGCAAAAATAATCCTTTTCAAGGACAACAAGGAGAGGGGGGTGGCCCTCTCCTTCTTGGGACCTCAAGGCACCATCCTCACCTCTGAAATCCCTCAAGATTTCAGTGGTGAGGAGGGCCCAAACACCAAGGTCTCAGAGCTCGCCCAAAATGGCACAAAATGGAGCCTTACAAGGCTTAAGAGGGTCAAACAGCCCCAAAGCTCGAAGTAACCTTAAACAACTATTTAGAGAGCCTAAAAACAGAACTTTTATGTATCATATGTTAAGCTCAAAAACAGTTGTAAGGAAGGCAAAAATACAATGCAAGAAAGGGGTAAAAAGGGGGAAGATTGTTACCCTTGTGGCCCTTCTTCAAAGATGGTGGACCAGCAGCTTCTTTGAGCTCAAACCAGCTCCAAAGCTCCAAAAACAAGCCTCAAGGACCTCAGTTCCAAGAGGATGGTGTGATGGTGGGTGTTTGTGTACAAAACTAAGGCTTAAACACACACAATACAAGAGAAGGAGAGATATAGATATAGGATAGATATAAAACCCTAAACCTAGAACCAGAGCTCTCTAAACTATTTTCTCCAACCCTAATGCCAAGAGAGAAGCCTCTTCTTATAGGCAACTCCCTCTTGTAAGGCTTCCAAAACAAGGCATCCAAGAGGGAAACCCCTCCATAACACGTGTATAGAGGGGAACAGAGTGGGTGCCAGCTATCACAGCTGCACAAAATATATACTAAAAGTAGATGAACAGTGATCGGGCCATCCAAAATTGCCATTTTGACAAAATAAATGGCCGATCGGCAACAAAGAATGCCGACCGGCAATATACATTGCCGATGGCATAGAATCACTAGCCGGTGGCCTCGAGCCATGGCCGGTGATGTGTGGGGATGCCTCACAAGGCATTCCCTGCCCCTTCAAGGCAAAACACAAGTGTTTTGGTGCAAAACCAGACACAAAACAGTCGAGTCGAGAGATCCTGAGGCAAGGCGTACAACCGAGACCTCCGGGAACTCAAGACGAACACAAACATGGATGATCACCGAGTGTTCAGGCGGTGACGTCCAAGTCTTGAGGACGGTCAAAAATGGGGTGTCCTACACTAAGCCCTAACCCTAAACCCAAAATATCTAAAAAATCTTAAATCCTAAACCCTAAACCCTAAAACCTAAACCCCAAATCCTAAAACCCTAAACCCCAAACCCTAAACCCTAAACCCTAAGCAACAAATCCAAAACCCCAAACCCTAACCCCTAAACCCTAAACCGTAAGCCCTAAACCCCTTAGCCCCAAACCCTAAAATATTAAATCCTCAACTCTAAACCCTAAAGCCCAAATCCTAAACACTAAATCCTAAACCCTAAACACTAAACCCGAAACCCTAACCATAAACCCTAAACCCCAAACTCCAAACCATAGACCCCAAACCCTAAACCCTAAAGCCCAAAACCCCAAACACTAAACCCTAAACCCCAAACTCCAAACACTAAATCCTAAACCCTAAAACCCTAAACTCTAAACCATACACCCTACACCCTAAACCCTAAACCCTACACTCTAAACCCTACACCCTAAACGCTAAAACCCTACACCCTAAACCCCTAAAATCCTAAACCCTAAACCCTAAAACCCTAAACCTGAAACCCTAAAACCCAAATCCTAAACCTAAACCCAAACCCTAAACCCTAAACCCAAAGCCCTAATCACTAAACCCTAAACTCCAAACCCTAAACCCTACACCCTAAATCCTACACCCTAAACCCCAACACCCTAAACCCCCAAATCCTAAACCCCAAACCCTAACCCCCAAACCCTAAGCCTAAACCCTCAACCCCAAACCCTAAACCCTAAACGCTATACCCAAAAAATCTTAAAAATCCTAAATCTTAAACCCTAAACCCTAAACGCCAAACCCTAAACCCAAACCTTAAATCCTAAACCCTAAACCCTAAATCCTAAACCATAAACCTATAACCCCAAGCCTTAAACTGTTAATCCGAAACCCTAAATCCCAAACCCTAAACCCTAAACCCTCAACCATAAACCCTTAACCCCAAACACTAAACCCTAAACCCTAAACCCAAAACCCCAAACGCTAAACCCAAAACCCTAAATCCTAAATCGTAAACCCTAAACGCCAAACCCTAACATCCTAAATCCTAAACCCTAAACCCTACATCCTAAACCCCAAACCCTACACCCTAAACCCTAAACCCTAAACCCTACACCCTGAACCCTAAACCTTACACCCTAAACCTGAAACACTAAACCCCAAACCCTAAACCCAGTACCCAAACCACAAACCCAAAACCCTAAATCCTAAACTCTAAACCCTAAATCAAAAACCAAAAACCCTAAACCCTAAACCCTAATTCCCTAAATCCCAAAGCTTAAACCCTATACCCTAAACACTAAAGGCAAAACCCTAAACCCTAACTCCTAAACCCCAAAGCCCAAACCGTAACCCAAAAACCCTAACCCCCAAACCCTAAGCCTAAATCCTAAATCATAAACCCTAAACCCCAAACCATAAACCCAGAAAATCCAAAAAATCCTAAACCCTAAACCCTAAACACGAAATCCTAAATCCCGAACCCTAAACCCTAACTCCGAAACCATAAACCCTAAACCCCAAACCCAAAACCCTAAATCAAAATCCTAAATCCAAAATCCTAAATCCTAAAACCCTAAACCCTAAGCCCTAAACCCTAAATCCTAAATCCTATATCCTAAACCCCAAACCCTAAACCCCAAACCCTAAGCCCTAAACCCTAAATGCAAAATAAATCTTGAATAAACCCTAAACTTAGAAACCTAAACCCCAAACTCCAAATCCCAAACCCTAAACCCTAAACCCTAAATCCTAAACCCCAAAAAAAAAACCCTTAACCCTAAACCCTAAATCCTAAACCCTAAAAAAACCCCTAAAAAACCCTAAACCCTAAATCCCAAACCCTAAATCCTAAATCCTAAACCCTAAAACCCTAACCCCTGAACCCTAAATTCCTAAATCCTAAATTCCAAACCCAAAACCTAAAAAACCCTGAGCCCTAAACCCTAAACCCTAAACCATAAACTCCAAACCATAAATCCAAATCCTAAACCCCAAACACTAAACGCCAAACTTAAATCCCAAACCCTAAACCCTAAACCCTCAAAATTTCATAAAAAAACCCTAAACCCTAAACCCCAACACCCAAACCCTAAACCATAAACCCAAAACCCCGAACCCTAAACCCTAAATCCTAAAAAAACCCTAAACCCTAAATCCCAAATCCTAAACCGTAAACCCTAAATCCCAAACCCTAAATCCTAAACCTTAAATCCTAAATTCTAAACCCTAACCCCTAAATCCCTAAATCCTAAACCCTAAACCCTAAATCTTAAAAAAAGCCTGAACCCTGAACCCTAAATCGTAAATCGTAAACCCCTAAAAAAATCCTAAACCCTAAATCCCAAACCCTAAATCCTAAACCCTAAATCCTAACCCCTGAAACCTATACCCTAAACCCTAACTCCTAAACCCCTAAATCCCTAAACCCTAAACCCCTAACCCTAAACTGTAAACCCTAAACCCAAAATCCTAACCTCTAATCCCTAACCCCTAAACCCAAAACCCTAAACCCTAAAATATAAATTGAGTATGAAATAAATAAAAATAGAAATAAAAATAGTGTGGGTTTGCCTTGTATAAAAAGTTAGTATGGCCCACCATCCTGCAAAAAAAATAAAGCTAGTGTAGTAACGCCCAAACTCCCTCCGCGCGCCCCCCTTTCGGAGAGGGCGCGGATTGGGTCCATGCTACTACAGTTCAGACTCTTGTCACGGTTCTAAATCTAATCTCACAAAGCGCAATGTAAGACTGATAAATCACCAAAGAGTCCAATCCGGGCAAATCATTTTGGAAAATTGATTTTCAATCAAACAATTCCAAAATTGGACTGCTTTGCTAGATTATAGAGTCGCTACCTAAATATTTTATTTTTGAGAAATTCAGGAAACCCAAACTCATGCCAAAGGCCCATGTGTCCACCATCACCAAGTTGCCCTCAGCTCGGGAACTTGGGTACAAGGGGGGAAGGTCATGAAATGAGCACCCCCGCTGTAGACACCCCATTTTTTACTGTCCACAAGACTTGGACGTCACCGTTTGAACACTCGGTGATCATCCATGTTCGTGTTCGTCTTGAGTTCTCGGAGGTTCGATCGCGCGCCTTGCCTCAAGGCCCCTTGACTTGTTTGTTTTGTGCTTGGTTGTGCACCAAACACTTGTGTTTTTGCTTCTGAAGGTAGGGAATGGCTTGTTGGCCATCCCCACACCTCACCGACCTTGGCTTGAGGCCACGGCCTTGTTTTATTGCTACCGGCCAATAGTTTTGGCCGATCGGCACCATAGTTGGTCGGCCGGCCATTGATTTGGTCGATCGGCCATATTTTCTGGCCAAGACCTTTTCTTTGCCTTTTTCAGGCATTGTGCATGCCAGCTGTGCCAGCTGGTGAGCACAAATCCTGCCCTCCATACACGTGTATGGAGGGATTTCATCCTTACACTTAGCTTCCTTTGGAAGCTTGGATTTGCATTGACTATAAGAGGAGGGCCTCCCCTCCCTTTCCAGAGGTTGAATCATCTGATATATAACTTATATATCCCTCTCTCTCTATATTTGTGTGTGTAGTAGTGTTCTAAAGGGGTTTTTGTTCTTAGTTTTACACTAAGACACCTAGTGTGTCACGCCCCAAATCCGCCCCTAAAAATTTAGGCATGACCCATTCGAAATGGACACCAAAACCTGATAAATATTATCTATGGGGCCTGAACGGAAGCATTTAGATATCATATAATAGTATAAAATAATATAAAATACATCGAAAAACATCCATTGAGCTACTTCTAACATGCCAGGATCTCAACATCACACTAAGTAAATATTATACAGACAGTTTACATCCATATGCCTCGACTCAACCCCACAAATAAAATAAAGATATTAAGGAAGAAGGAATTATATACAATCGACCATAAATAGACGTCCAAAGCATAAATCAAAACTCCTCAAAAGTTTACAAAATGCAACGGCTTCAGGTGGTGCCTGGACGCATCAAAGGTGATAAGAGAGACACAAGCCTTAAAGGTTAGGACTGAACTCCCGGATGATTACCTACAGAAATACACAGACAAATTACAGAATGAGCGAACTCAGTGAATAATAGCATATAAACACTGTAATAATTAACCTGAATAATCCAACATATAACTGCATATACATATAATTAACCACATCCCATAATTAATTCCAAAAGACATGGGTCCAACTTCCGTAACAGAATAGCTTTAAGCTCAGTATATACAGAATTGCCATAAGCCTACAGATGCAGAATGACCATAGGTCCAGAATATTAGAAGTAACAGAAATAACAGAGATAACAGAACTAACAGAAATAACGGAAATAACAGAGATAACGGAAATAACAGAACGCATAAGCGTGGTAACAGAAATAACAGATGTATGGACTCAAGAGGTGGCTCGTACGGATTCTAGAGGTGGCTCCCACCAAAGTGTAGCACTTAGTTCCGTACAGCACTTTGCTCCATACCAGAAAATATCATAATGACCTAACGGTCCAGAAATATCATAAACATAATCTTATCAGAAACAGAGTCTTATGCATTTCCAGATTCCAAAACCATTTTCGTAATCATTTTCATAATCATTTCCATATTCAGTTTTTGCATAAGATCATATGTGGTACACCCATTAGCCATCAGATCAGATAGGTCCAAAGACCACAACAGATAGGTCCGAAGACCACTACAGATAGGTCCGAAGACCACAACAGATAGGTCCGAAGACCACAACAGATAGGTCCCGAAGACCACAACAAATACTAACAGCCACGGTATTGTTACCCCCAGGCGAGGGCCATAGGCCACGGTATTGTTACCCCCGGGCGAGGGCCATCCGGACTAAGGGTGCCACGAATACTTTTTAGAAAACTGAACATTCGTTCGTTCATTTCCAACATATCATAGCTTTTCAAAAATCAATCATTTCGTATCATGGTATACTGAAAATACATAACATAAGTTTAACAGAACGTTGTTGATAACTGTTAACACAAGACACCATAGTTTATAGCTTGCACGCTTTCAGAAATACATACGTACTACAATTCTGTAATGTATATAGATACCATTACATCAACAGGCCGGAATGACTTATAATCCAACTTTACAGTGTTAATAGCTGTATGCAATTCGTATACAGAAGTATGGGTAATTCATAGGATGGTATATTGACAATAATCAGTAGTCATAACTCAAAATACGGAGTAGGTTCAGAATCATAACCGATGTGTGCTAACTCTTTCATGATGTTCACATCCATTCTCAATTAACAAACACGTTACCATATTAGCTCACGAAAAATAGAATGCTGTTAACAATATTCTTAATGGTAAACAAGACATATCTGTACATTTGTAGTACTATTACTCACAGTGTTTAGATGCTAGGTCCGTCCCTGCAGCTAACCCTACACAATTCAATTCAACAACATTAACACAACCTCACGTAATCAACATAACTTCACATAATTATCACCATCCAATATAATCCAAACTATTTAACATCATTCCACTTAGTGCTACCAAATATAATTTCACATAATTCAAATTAAATTGCTAAGGCTCAATTTACATCATCCACATCATCAACAAAACCTTCCCCCCAATCTCCTTCCATACTAAGACATGATTCACAAAGCTTTTAACAAGTTCATTCGCAAATTTAAACATAAATTCCAAGTATCACCAAATTCCAATTAAACTTGTACATACATAATTCAATACGTCAATTTCATTATTCTACATTCAATTTGGGTTAAATCTTTGGTTATCATCCTTAAGAAACTTAGGGTTTCAAGAAAATAATGAGATTTCAAGAAATAATCAAACTTATTAACCCAACACTATTTTTCCATCAATTACACATCTAAGGACTCATAAACCATTATTTAAACCCATCAATTAACTCCCAATATCTTCAAACCATAAAACCCCCAATGTTCAAACCCCAAAATTCCCAAAATCTCATAATTTCTTCCATATACATAACATAAATGAAAACTTGCACCATTATACAATGAAGACACCTCCAACCTATCTATGGATGTAAATATTAAAGAGTCTTCAACCTTTACCTCAACAATCAAGCAAAGGGGTGAGCTTGAGAAGAAACTTTCACCAATCCAAATTTTAATCGGGTAAAAACATTGATCCTCCTTAGTTCTCCATCCTTCATGCCAAAATCATGGTGGATTGTTGATAAAAATGGGTGAAAAAGGTTTGAGAGTTAGGGTTTCGGACTAAGGCAAAGAGGAAAGAAGAGGGTTGAAGAAAATCTATGAAATGATCCAAAAATCCCGTTCTTAAAGCTGCTGTCCCGTAATTCCCGCTCGAGCGGACTGTTTTCCGCTCGAGCGGACCTGCCCTCAGCACAGATTCCGAAACTTTGAACAGGTATAACTCTCCCATCCGAACTCCGTTTTAGGTCGTTCTTGTGTCCAAATTGAAGCCCCGGGAAATAAGCTTTCCAATGGTTCTAACCTCACATCCAAATTCAAAGTGTGGACAAAGAAAAGGATAAAAGAGTGACGGCTGGTCGCCGACAATTTATTCTAATTAAAGCTTGTGGCCCAATCTTACTTTGCCATCATATTACCACCACAACCAACACTCCAAAATAAAATAAGAAGGTTCCAAATACACTAATAAAAATTGTCCAAAACAAACCCACACCTCAGAAATACAACTCAACCTAGAGGCCTGCTCGAGCGTCAACTCTTCCGCTCGAGCGTGCAGACCAACAAAGCCGTCCGCTCGAGCGTAAACTCCCCCGCTCGAGCGGAGAATCACAACTCCCAGAATCTCAGGTCGTCTGCACAATTGCTAGAAACTCCAAAAGTCCGCTCGAGCGTCAACTCTTCCGCTCGAGCGGAGGGAAGAATTCTGGGTCGTCACACCCTTCCCTCCTTAAAAAGAATTTCGTCCTCGAAATTGAAGAAAACCAAACAGAAGACAGCTCAAACATAACCGAAAATCCCCACTTGATATAGAGAGGAATCACAAATACTTCGATCAATATACATATATCAGAATTTCAACGGCAAGGAACCATTTGTAATCCCAAGTCCCTAACAACTAAGCGAACCACGTCAAATGAATGCTCAAACTTTAATTCCAATTACTTCCCCAATAGTTCTAAAATTTCCCGTTAACATTCCCAATAACTCCAAAGCTTCATCTCATTATTCACAATCCTCATATATTTCATACCTTCCAAATGCTATAACAACTTAAAGACATTCAGACATGGGTTTACTCAAATATTCGATCACATGTGACTCATAAGCTGTGTCAATCTCTTTAGGTTCACAAACAAATTCTAACTCTATGACTTTGGGGCTCTTTGCTCCCTATCAGAATTAGACTTATTAAGCCAAATCAGATTTCGAACAAACTCCAAATAACCACTCAAATCTCATATCAAGGAATTACATGTTCAAAGTAGAGTATTAATAAAATCAAACACGGATCAAACCTTAATGATCATGCTATCCAAATTACAGTAAAGTAATACTCATTTCATACTAGTTTTCCAAAACAGATAAGACAGAATAGTTTGAAGCTCAACATAGAATTTTCATCAATTATCAATTGAAGGGCTTATTCGTACATAGCAAAATATTTCTTTCAGAAAACTTGCCATCTTGGGAAAATTATCCAGAAACTTATCATATCATAAACTTGTCAGAAATTCGTAACATTGTTGTCACTTCAGAAAACACTTATCATATCGAACATTTCGTAACTCGAACTATGAATTTCCTTAAACATTGAATAGTATAGTTATATACTTTGATTGAAGCACAAGGCACAATACTATAAAAGCATATGATTGATTACATTCTGTAATTATGTCCATTACAGTCATGAATTCAGTTTTCTTAGCAGTATGAGTTTAAACCCAACATGTATAGAGTAGCCATAGCTCCACTGATATAAAACGGCCATAGGCCAAGAAATATAAATACATATGTAACCGCAGAACTCAAAAAGTTAATCCAATACTATTATATTTTCAGAACGGCCTTAGGCCCGGAAATACCGAATGGCCCTCGGCCCAGAATGTTACAGAATAAGTTACTAAATGCATACAGACTTATATCACGGAAAAGATTTCTCAATCTTAAATTCTTTAATACATAGAGGCAGGATTCTAATTCTTGCAGTAACGTATTAGAGTACCCCCCCCCCATTTGGTTTGATGCCAAATTAGTCAGTAATTATCTATTATTTTGTAAGTCTCATATGGGCGAACACGTATTGTAGGCAGGGTTCCTTATGTTATTCAACTCTTTCCTATGAGGAGTCTCAATGACAGCTCACAGGGTATACGTAAACAAAACAGATAACAGATCACAAATTTCAGATTTCAGAGTACAGAGAACAGAGCACAGAATACAGAATACAGATGACAGATTCCGTAACTATAAACAGACACAATCATATTATATAGTTCAATATTTCCCATCAGAAGTCGTCAATAATTTCTCGGTTCACACAATCGTATGAAGTACATACTATTTCAAGGTCAATAGCCGATTCCCCTAGCACAACTCATAATACATAACAGTGCATTCATAGAAACATGAGATCTAATAATGGGTCTGATATTAATTCACTTCCAGAACGGCTTTTGGTCCAGTATTACAGTTATTACAGAACGGCCTATTGGCCCAAAATAATCAGAACGGTCTTTCGACCCGAAAATAGCCTTTCGGCCTATTGAAATCGTCAACCAGAAGCAAATTCACGATTTTAAAGGATCACCACATACAGAATTCCTTCTTATGACCGGTCATAATTAACACAACCTCCATTATTACATAAAACACATCTTATCAGAATATTCCAATACAGTAGCTTCTCCGAATTACTGATCTAATCATTGTTATAGCAAGGGAGTCATAACAGGCCATAAGGTAACAGACATATAACATTCCTTTAATCTTAGCTATATCCGATACTTAAATGTAAGCAATGTAAACAGCACAATTATATTACCATCATTTCCCCACAGATAATGATCAATAGATAACACACATTGTACCTAACCATTTATATATAAGCTGACTTACTGGTCAGTTCAAATTCTTACCACGCCTCTGCAGTACAATATTCACGTTGCATGTCTTGCACTCTTCACCAGCCTATACAAAATAAACAAAGGCAAGAAAAGGACACACAACAGACATAAATTGTAGCCATCAGAGTTAATAACAGACAGTTAACGTTGCCATCGTTCTTGTCTTTTCATGTACTGATAACATATCATGCATGATGCCTAAATCTTTCTAGACATTCTAAAGCTCAATGGATTCGTGTGTGAGATGGCAACTCGTGCTCTGATACCACCTGTCACGCCCCAAATCCGTCCCTAAAAATTTGGGCATGACCCATTCGAAATGGACACCAAACCTGATAAATATTATCTATGGGGCCTGAACGGAAGCATTTAATATCATATAATAGTATAAAATAATATAAAATACATCGAAAAACATCATTGAGCTACTTCTAACATGCCAGGATCTCAACATCACACTAAGTAAATATTATACAGACAGTTTACATCCATATGCCTCGACTCAACCCCACAAATAAAATAAAGATATTAAGGAAGAAGGAATTATATACAATCGACCATAAATAGACGTCCAAAGCATAAATCAAAACTCCTCAAAAGTTTACAAAATGCACGGCTTCAGGTGGTGCCTGGACGCATCAAAGGTGATAAGAGAGACACAAGCCTTAAAGGTTAGGACTGAACTCCCGGATGATTACCTACAGAAATACACAGATAAATTACAGAATGAGCGAACTCAGTGAATAATAGTATATAAACACTGTAATAATTAACCTGAATAATCCAACATATAACTGCATATACATATAATTAACCACATCCCATAATTAATTCCAAAAGACATGGGTCCAACTTCCGTAACAGAATAGCTTTAAGCTCAGTATATACAGAATTGCCATAAGCCTACAGATGCAGAATGACCATAGGTCCAAGAATATTAGAAGTAACAGAAATAACAGAGATAACAGAACTAACAGAAATAACGGAAATAGCAGAGATAACGGAAATAACAGAACGCATAAGCGTGGTAACAGAAATAACAGATGTATGGACTCAAGAGGTGGCTCGTACGGATTCTAGAGGTGGCTCCCACCAAAGTGTAGCACTTAGTTCCGTACAGCACTTTGCTCCATACCAGAAAATATCAGAATGACCTAACGGTCCAGAAATATCATAAACATAATCTTATCAGAAACAGAGTCTTATGCATTTCCAGATTCCAAACCATTTTCGTAATCATTTTCATAATCATTTCCATATTCAGTTTTTGCATAAGATCATATGTGGTACACCCATTAGCCATCAGATCAGATAGGTCCAAAGACCACAACAGATAGGTCCGAAGACCACTACAGATAGGTCCGAAGACCACAACAGATAGGTCTGAAGATCACAACAGATAGGTCCGAAGACCACAACAGATAGGTCTGAAGACCTCAACAGATAGGTCCGAAGACCACAACAGTTAGGTCTGAAGACCACAACAGATAGGTCCGAAGACCACAACAGATAGGTCTGAAGACCACAACAGATAGGTCCGAAGACCACAACAGATACTAACAGCCACGGTATTGTTACCCCCAGGCGAGGGCCATAGGCCACGGTATTGTTACCCCCGGGCGAGGGCCATCCGGACTAAGGGTGCCACAAATACTTTTTAGAAAACTGAACATTCGTTCGTTCATTTCCAACATATCATAGCTTTTCAAAAATCAATCATTTCGTATCATGGTATACTGAAAATACATAACATAAGTTTAACAGAACGTTGTTGATAACTGTTAACACAAGACAACATAGTTTATAGCTTGCACGCTTTCAGAAATACATACGTACTACAATTCTGTAATGTATATAGATACCATTACATCAACAGGCCGGAATGACTTATAATCCAACTTTACAGTGTTAATAGCTGTATGCAATTCGTATACAGAAGTATGGGTAATTCATAGGATGGTATATTGACAATAATCAGTAGTCATAACTCAAAATACGGAGTAGGTTCAGAATCATACCGATGTGTGCTAACTCTTTCATGTTCACATCCATTCTCAATTAACAAACACGTTACCATATTAGCTCATGAAAAATAGAATGCTGTTAACAATATTCTTAATGGTAAACAAGACATATCTGTACATTTGTAGTACTATTACTCACAGTGTTTAGATGCTAGGTCCGTCCCTGCAGCTAACCCTACACAATTCAATTCAACAACATTAACACAACCCCACGTAATCAACATAACTTCACATAATTATCACCATCCAATATAATCCAAACTATTTAACATCATTCCACTTAGTGCTACCAAATATAATTTCACATAATTCAAATTAAATTGCTAGGCTCAATTTACATCATCCACATCATCAACAAACCCTTCCCCCCAATCTCCTTCCATACCAACAAAGCCGTCCGCTCGAGCGTAAACTCCCCCGCTCGAGCGGAGAATCACAACTCCCAGAATCTCAGGTCGTCTGCACAATTGCTGGAAACTCCAAAAGTCCGCTCGAGCGTCAACTCTTCCGCTCGAGCGGAGGGAAGAATTCTAGGTCGTCACATAGTGTTACACTATACTTTGGTTGCTGAGGTTTCAAGGGGTTGATTTCAGAGTTTTGAGTTGGTTTTTGATCAAAAGGAGGGGCTGGACTTGGTGTGCTTGAAGTGTTCTTCAAGGGTGAGAACTTACCCTTTTATTTCCCATTTTTGGTTATGGTTTTAGGCGTATTTGCATATTATTTCGGGCTTAGTGTATAACTGATAAAAGTTCTGTATTTTCATGCTTGAGATGTTTCATTAAGGTCACTTTTGTGTTGGGGGTCTTCCACCCCCTCTTGGGCCTTGTTTCGTCTCTTTTTGTGCTTTCCTCTTTGGGCTTTGTAACCCTTTTGTTTTGGCCTTCTCACCACTGAAATCCAGAGGATTTTCAGTGGTGGAGAAATGGTTTTGAGGTCTTGTATAGGGGAGGGACGCCCCCTTCCCTTTGTGTCTCACATGATTGTATTATTGGCTCATAACATTAGCATGTTTGCTTGTATGTTTTGGTCCCATCTCAACACTTTTTAGTGGTTTTTAGGACCTGCCTTACCTCTGTTTAAAGTTGGTTTGGTAGCCTCCTACTTGTCTCATATACTTGCTTTGTAATCCCATGTTTTGCCTTAACATGCATCATGTTGTAACATGTCTTTCTAGCATGGTTTTGGGCTCAACTTCATGAAGCTTCTAGCTTTGTTTTAACATGCTAAAGCTTTGATTTTGGTTGTTTTGGTCGTTCATGACTTGTTTTGTATAGCCTCCATGCATTCTAGCTTGTTAGCTTCAGATATGTGAGTCACTAGCATGCTTTATTTGGGCCATTTCAGTGATTTGGCACCACTTATCATGATATTTTAGTCCATATTCCATGCTTGTATGCTTGCATTTTCCATGCTTTTAATGCTTTGAGGAGTTGTTGTTTTGTGCTCCATGTTTGGACCATTGCATATGCCTCCATGATTAGGTCTTTGGCATGCCTTCCCATTGGGTTTTGGGGCTTATTTTGGCGTATTATACCTCTGATTTTATTGGCCTAAGTCATGCCATGTTCGGTTGTAAGAGGTGTGGTGTATTTCCCTTTTTGGGCCTTGTATGCGTCTTGTTTTGTGCTTACCTTTATAGCATGTTTTGGCCTCATTCCATGGATGTTCTAGCCATGTTTTGGTCTGCCCTAGGACTGTTTTGGGACACCTTGGCCCTTCGGGGATTGGTTGACATGGCCATGGTTCAAGTCCTTTGACTAGCTTTGAGCTTTGAGTCCGTTAGCACGCCATGTTTATCTTATGTGCATGATTCGGCGTCATCATCGACATGATTTCAGAGCTTGTTGTATCGACATATCCTCATGTTCACCCTATCTTGCTCATGCTTGAATATTGTGCATTGTGGTCTAGCTTATGGACCAATGTATGTGTGTACACTCCTCCCCTTTGGTCCTTTGATTTGGGTGCTTTGGCCACTGATTAAGGCATGGCTGAGGCCTATCCGTCCTTAGTGTAAGTCCATGGATTGCGCGTTTGTGTACTGTTATATGCTTATCGCATTACGTGTTGTTGCATCCTTATGATTGTTGTCATTGTTGCATGCCTATCACTTTGTGCATTTGCATATCTAGGTTGCATTGTAGTATTATATACTTGTTGCATTGTAGTATTATATACTTGTTGCATTACCATGTTGTTTGCATGATAGGTTGCATTGCATTACACTTGGCATGCTCATCTCATATTGCATTGCATTGGTTGCATGCTTTGCATTGTATATGGCATACATACATTGCATTACGTTTGGTTTGGGGTGTCAAACCAAACATGAAGAATGAGGGACGTTCGTACTTGAAGTGACGAAACGTATCTCAATCTTCGGTCGCTGACACTCTTGATTCAACATGATAGAGTGTGTAGCATCCATTTGTTTTGTTGCATTCATTTATATTGATTTGCACACTTGACACCTTTGGCCATCATACATCGGAATGCGTGATTGGTGGCCCGAGGGTCTAGAGCCATACTCCCTTGAGTTCATAGCATGATAGGGAGAATGGCCGTGCACACATTGTCTTGTAAATGCCTTGCCATGCACTGTATGTCCTTTGCTGCAGCAAAAACAGGGTTCTGCAGGAATAGATGGTCGGTCGACCATCTTTAATGCCGACCGACCATTAATTATTGGCCGATATCCCCATTCCTGGTCGATGACCATTTCCTCATGGCTGGTGACCTTTTATTCTGGCCGGTGACTTCTCAGCATGACTATGAAGGGATTCAGGAGCATCCCAAGGATTTTCACAGTTCTTAGAGGTGCAAAACAGTGCAAACAGAGGCAACAGTGGCATGGCAACGGGTTTCCAAGCGAGGCGATTGAGCATGCATCATTCAAGCATTCCGAGGCGGAGCTGAGGCGGCCTCTTTTAATTTCATACTTAGTTTATTTTGTAAATAATTCGTTAATTAATTAAGGATCTGTGATAATTAATTAGTTAGAGTAGTTAATTATTTATTTGGTTTGTATTATTCTTTCGGACCCTCCGCGAGAGGGCGAACTTTGTAATAAGCATGCGTGTGTGTGATGTATGTCTTCCAACCCCACGTCTTTCTCCCTTTTATTTACCAGCTTATAATGGTTAGTTTTAGGGCATGTTTGAATTAGCATCTATATGTTCGCATGATCGCATCCATTCACCTGTCTTGCATGCACCGGGCTCAGCGCATCATACTAACTGCATCGTATTTCAATTCCAAGTTGAATACATGTTACCTGTTGCATCTCACATGCCATCTTAGAATAGCCGAGCCTATCTTAGTTGCATTCTTCCATGTGCCGCATTAGGTATCTCAGCATAGTTAGGATTCATGCATGTTTTCTAATTAGCTTCTTTCTTTGGCTCGGAGTACTCGGTAAGTGTTTACACTTTAGCATCCTTACATGTGTGTAAGTGACTGCCATGATAGCATGCTTACCATGAGGCTATGTGCTTATGTGATATAACTGGCTGAATGCCTGTGGGTGAAGGTTGGGTTGCTTGAATTGGAATAATTCGTCGAAACCCGTGTTTTAGCCTACTTGCGAGTAGCAAACTTCAATCCATTTTCAAAACAAACGGATATGCGATGCTTTGTTCCAACTTAGGCAATCTAGTCTATACTTGTATGCTGTGCGCATCACATAGTAATTCTAGGTTAACAACTGGAATAAGAGCACATGTGTTTTCAAAAACAAGATATCATGTTTAGTACAGGCCGATCTTTAATCGGGCGAGCGGGGGTGCTCATAGATGACCTTCCCCAATCATACCCAAGTTCCCGAGCCGAGGCAACTTTGGTGATGACGGACACGTGGCCTTAGGCACGAGTCAGGGTTTCCTAAATTCCTTCAAAACAAAATGTTTAGTTGGCGACTCTGTATCTAGCAAAGCAGTCCATGTTTGGCACTTCTTTCTAAAAAATCAGTTTTCCAAAACAATTTGCCGGATTTGGACTCTTTGGTGATTTATCAGTCTTGCATTACACTTTGCGAGATCAGATTAAGAACCGTGACATTTGAGTCCGAACTGTAGTGAGGCCACTGAACAAAACGGGATTTCTCCCGAGACGTTCGGGCGCGTCTACACCCGCTCGCCCGATTAAAGGATCGGCCTCTACTAAGCATGATATGTTGTTTTAAAAACACATGTGTTCTTATTCCGGTTGTTAATCTAACATTACTATGTGATGCGCACAGCATACAAGTATAGACTAAATCCCAAGAATTGGAATGAAACAATTCATGTTTGTTTTTCGAAAATGGTTTGAAAGTGCTACTCGCAAGTAGGCGAAAATGGTTTGAAAGTGCTACTCGCAAGTAGGCTAAAGCGCGGATTTGCCATCTAACAAGATGGGCTTGAAAACATGATTTGCCACTTTGTAAAGTGGGCTTAAAACATACATTTGTCGAATTGTCCCCATTAAAGCAATCAAGCCTTCATCCATAGGCATTCATGCAATTAATCATTTAAGCAAATAGGCTCATGGCAAGCATGCTGTCATGGCAACACTCACACTCATGCGAGGATGCTAAGGCGTAAACACTTACAGTGTACTCTATGCCAAAACAGAAGAAATCAATGCATGATCCTAACTATGTTAACATGCCTAATGCAACACATGCAAAAATGCAACTAAATTGGCTCGGCTATCTAAGATGGATATGAATGCGACAATTTTGATGGCATGTATTCAAATTGGAATTGAAATACAATGCAGTTTGAATGATGCGCCGAGCCCGGTGCATGCAAGACAAATGAATGATGCACACATGCAAGCATAAGGTATGCTAATCAAAACGTGCCCTAAACTAACCATCGAAAGCGGTTAAATAAAAGGGAGAAAGACGTGGGGTTGGAAGACATGCACACACGCACGCACACTTATTACAACATTTTGTCCTCTCGACGGAGGGTTCGAAAAAAAATAAGCCAACTAGCTATGCTAAGCTAAGCTAAGCTACTTATTACAAACCAATATTTAACTAACTATTCTAGGTAATTAAATATTACAAACCGAATTGAATAACTTGCTAATCTAAGCTAATTAAAATATTAAAACATAGATTAAATGAATTAATTACATCACATGTAATAAATTAGCTACAACTAGCTATTAAAGCGATAAAGTGACCTCGCAGGCGAGGGAGACATGCATGCTCGGCTGGCGTCGCCCCGAAAATGCACCGCCTTGCCTTTAGATGCCTCTGTTTGCACTTTTTGGACCTCTGAAAATTGTGCCAACCTCTAGATTAATTTTAATCCATCTCACGAACATGCTGATGAACTGATCGGCTAGAAATGGGGGCCATCGGCCACTACTGATGGCTGGTCGACTGGCTCGGGTGGCCGGTGGGCTAAGACATGTGGCCGAGCGGCCATTGCTTCCCTGAAATTCCTCCTTTTGCTGCAACAGAGAGCAAACAGAGGCATGGCAGTGTATTTGCAAGGAACTGTGTGTACTACGGCACTCCTTATCATTCCTCAAGCTCAAAGGGGTGTAGTACTTGGCTCTCAAGCCACCAACCAAGCACTTTCAATGCATGGTGGCCAAAGGACCAAGCTTGTACAAGCTTAGTGAATGCGCACATAAGACTCAAAAAGCCACCACCCTATCATGCATGATCAAGGGTGTCGACGACCAAGAAATGTGACACGTTTCATCACTATGAGTATGAAACGTCCCACATTTCTTGTGTTTGGACTAACGTCCGATCCAAACACATGCAATGCAAACAATATGCTTATCTTAGTCATGTTTTACTTGATTCGATTTTGTTTACACATTTTAAATTACCATTTAATTCCTTAACCGGTTTGTCCAAATGTGAAAGTCCTCTAATGAGAGAGAGATCAATCAACAGATGACTTAAGACATGGGAGACACGCCTTTGACTAGGAGGAACCCTCAAAAGAGAGTTAAAGCCATTTAAGCACAAGCCTCAATCCCAAGCTTAAACACAACTTTAAGACTAAACATCCCACAAAACAAATAGAAAAATGAAGAAGTGAAGGAGATGGCAGAATTTCAATGCTGAAATGGCATGAAACATAAGACTCTAACATGCAAACAACTCACGTACAACATGTTCAGAGACTTAAGCATCAAAACTAGTGAACAGCTTTACACTAGAACCATGCAATATCAAGCACGAAGGACCAAACCAGCTTTGGACAGAGCTTAAACATGCCAATATAGTGGCTTAATCATGCTGAAATTAAGGCACAAAAGAGTAGAAAATCATGCGCACATGTTGGCTCGCAAGCAAGGCATAAGGCTCAACTCTCAAACACAATTAAAGAGTGATATATGTGAGAGTATGACAGTGACATATGCTCTGAAATCACATGAGAAATGATGCTATATCATGCAAACATCACAAGCCAATAAGTACAACAATCTTACTCATGAGAAGAGGTAAGCAAATAAGCACGTCGCATGTGAGAATCACAAGTTGAATCACATTTCACAGAGAAAGGATGTAAGAAAATTATGCAATTTTAACTGCGCCTCACGCAGGAAAGGCAAAGAGCAACAACTGTTGAGCGCGCCTGAGACGGTGAACAAGATCCTAACCCGTGGTGCACGCACGAAGGAAAGTAATGATAACAAGTGAAACACATTCAAATATTATGCAATCAAAGCAAAGAGTGGTGTAAGCATAGGAATCAGTCCAGATGCATTTAACCGAAGCATCCTAACGCACTACACGTGAGAAGGAGAAGAGAGCGGTGCGAACACCAAAAGGTGGTATAAACATCGGAACACGTCCCAATGTTTCTAACCAAAACAGAGAGGTATAAGCGTCAGACACACGTCCCAAACTCTTCTAACCAAGGGGAAGTGTAAGCGTCGGGCACATGCCCCAAACACTTCCAACCAAAACAAGCTATAAGCATCGGACACACGGTCCAAACGCTTCCAACCGAAACAAGGCATAAGCATCGGACACACGGTCCAAACGCTTTCAACTAAAACAAGGTATAAGCGTCGGACACACGGTCCAAACGCTTCTAACCGAAACAAGGTATAAGTGTCGGACACACGGTCCAAACGCTTCCAACTGAAACAAGGTATAAGCGTCGGACACATGGTCCAAACGCTTCTAACCAAAACAAGGTATAAGTGTCAGACACACGGTCCAAACGCTTCCAACCGAAACAAGGTATAGTGTAAGCACCGGGCGAACCCGAGTACTTCTAACCAATGGGAGAGTTAAAATGACAGGAATGATCTTACCTGGAATTCCTCTGAATGAGCCGTACATACAATATCGTCCGGTTACGCTGGCTTTGAATGAACCGTACATACAATATCGTGTCTACATAAGAAAGAAACTTAATAGGTACGATGCAATACAATGCATGTTCTATGCAAGATCAACAGTATGCTCTATGCTAGATATCAAATGCATGTTCCATGCGAATGCAAGAAGTGCATATTCTATGCAGGTGTAAAAAGTGCATATCTTATGCAAACATGGAGAATGCATGCTCTATGCAACACCGAGATGCATATTCTATGCAACTTACAATGCCCATTCTATGCAACGGGTATGGACAACCTCCATGCGAATTGAAAGAGCATGTACAATGCAACAAAATGCAGCATGCACATTCTATGCGAACATGAGAACATGTATTCTATGCGAACATGGGAACATGTATAGTGCAATGCAGTGCAACATACATATCCTACGTACAATGACAATCTGTAGTCAATGCATATGTGCGTCTCATCGAGACCAACTCGCATATACTCCGACTTACTTCTCGGAGGAGTTACAATGCGTTCAAAAGGATACATCCCACACACGCTAAGCATCGCATATTGAAAACACAGTTCAGAGCTTCCGCGGAGGCTATTCAAGCTTGGAAGTGCACTTTCCTTGCATTCTCTTGAGGGATGAGGGAACAAATCAACAAAACAAACCCAAATAAGAGCATTGGAGGTCCATCGACCACCATAGGAAGCCATCGGCCACAAAACAAGTCCATCGGCCAACAATTTGGTCGATTGGCCAACAATGTGGCCGATCGGCCATAAATGGCAGATTTGGGAAAGTTTGGCCATTTTGCCACGGGTCTTTAAGTATAGGGTTTTCAACCGCATTTCTTCACTTCCTCAAGGCCAAAAAACACTTCTCCTCCCATTCTAGACCATTTCCCCCTTCCAATCCGCGATTTCTACGCATTTTCAAACATCCCACAAACATTCGATTCGTAAAACCCTCGTTGTTCTTAACGTTTTGAACCGATTGAAAAGTGGTTTCAGTGCTCTTTTCTTGATTTCCATCACTTGGGGTTTGTTTCACCCAAGTTACCCTTGATTTAGGTGCACACTTATGAGCCTTGACCTTTCTTCCATTTTTCGCCCCTCGGGGTTGACTTTTTGTTGACTTCTGGCATTCCTAGCCATTTTCCACATCTTCGACCATTTTCTCATCCTTCTTCAGATAGCGGATGACATTCCACACGGTGGGGCTCCTTCGGGGATGGAGATGGATCCCGAGTTTGAGCCTTTGCTGCTCGGCATTCGACCATTCGACCCAGCGTCTTATGACCCTAATGTACACGTGTTGCCTCCCGACAGCATCCGCCAGTTCAGGAGATTCACGCGAGGTGCACCAGAGGACCTCCTACTATGTCGGCCAGAGTCACACTCATCCCATGGCGCCTCTGCGGTATGCACTTTCTCTTCATTTTCCGAATGTAGACCACATTCACATTGCTCTTCATCTATTCAACCCAAACACACTTGTGCACTACATCTCTTGCTTATTTTGATTTTGAGCACATTCATACACTGTGACTCTGTCAATTCTGAACACATGCACACACTATATCTCTGACACTGCCTTGCATCTGTTTATCTTGAGCATACCCTTGCACTGTATTTCCTACACTGCCTTGCATCTGTTTATCTTACTCACAGGGAGATTCACATGCCTTTCGAGGCTACGGGACCACTGCCGCACGGGACTGGTATATGGAGCTGCCCAACGCCGTTCGTCACATCGTCGACGAGGCCGATTTTGTTGCATTCTACATGGGACTCTCGTGTCTTATTGCGAGACAGCCTCTTCTAGGTGCCTTAGTGGAGAGGTGGTGTGATACCACCGATTCCTTCCATCTCTCTACAGCAGGGGAGATGACGATGACTCCCTTTGACTTTGCTATGCTCACCGGCATAGGAATAGGGGGGAATCCGATCCCTTACAACACTGACATGGGTGAGTGAGACGCCGCTCAAATCTACTTGCTAGGGACTCGCCCACCCCTCTCCTGACTAGGGATGGTGCAATATTCGTGGTTTGCCGACCATTTTAGAGGGGAGACACCGACGACCCGCGAGGCGACCGAGTACTACACCCGGGGGTTTCTCATGTTGTTGTTTGGCACCACTCTCTTCGCCGACCGGGCGAACACCGTCAGGCTCTATCTCTTGAGCGCCTTAGTGGACCTGTCTCGCGTCCGACACTACGACTGGGGCAGTGCAGGCTTGGCCACCCTATACAGATACATGAGCTTTTCTTCCCGTCGGAGTGGGCACCTGCTAGGAGGCTACTGGAGAGCCTGGGAGGTACATCTTTCCCTTCTGCTTTACAGTCCTGCTTTACATTATCTGCACACTGCACACACTACACAACACACAATCTGCTTTACATTACTTGTACATGGCACACACTGCACAAGACACTGCATATCATTCTATGATTTCTGCTTTATCTGTATACTGCTTTACATCTGATAAACACACTCATTATTACCCTTTGACCTCCGGCAGTTATGGGTATATGCCTACTTCCCGAGCCTTGCCCCAGAGCCGGAGGTAGAGACACCTCCCATGGTCCCGTATTCGCACAGATACGACGTGAGATACCAACGGAGGCCCATAGAGTCATTCTCATTCTTTCGCCAGTATTTCGATACTGTAGCCACAGCCGAGGTATTTCAAACCTTACAGTTATTTCAGCTTTAACTTCATATTGCATCTCTAATGGCAACTAACAATCTGTATATTCACTGTTTGCATATCACTTGGCAGCCATGGGCAGTGATGCCTGACGCGGTCAGAGATCAGCTTACCGGCGCTCGGGAGACTTCCCGATTTCGGATTTTGCTCAAGGGCCCAGTCTGTCGAGCGTGGTACTTGGGGGAGCGCTTTCTGCGATAGAGCCTCGGCTTGCTTGAGCCGATAGTCCCGATGCTACCTCCCACCTATATGGGGATCACAGAGAGGTACATCAAGCAGGAGATGATCGGCTTCACCAGAGGCTAGGATGCTGACTTCTTCAAGCTCGACGGCAACTACATCGTCTTCATCCAGACATATCTCATGGCGCCTCTGACCGGTGCTCACAGGGGTGAGAGAGATAGACCTGCAGCCACAGCAAAGGGAGCGGAAGGATCCAAGGCGACTCAGGCCCATGGCAAGAGAGGCTTCCAAGTGAGGCAGAGAGCAGGATGGCCAGAGCGCCTACTACCATGACCTGCTGAGGACACGCTGGAGAGACTTATCAGATTCTCATCCAGTCTGCACCAGCTAGTCACAAGCTTGTCGGAGTTCGAGGCCTGACCCCGGTATGTACCATACTTTATGTTTTGCACATTCAACTCATTTCAGTTTATGCTTTGTAAGTTACTAATCATCTCAACACTTTTGCAGGCTTCCATAGAGTACACCGACAGTCTCTCGAGCTGCCGGCTTCTCTAATGGGGATGGTGCAGACGAGCATGGACCTGCTCAACATCTACAGCATTCCGGTAAGCTTTCTTTAATTTGCACTTCGTGCCATGACATTCTCTGCTAACACATTAGCATTTCAACTGTTTCACACTACACTAATCTGATACACTGCACAAAACACTACACAGATACACTGTTCCCATACACTGCTCATAGCATACACACATTGCACTTATGCACTGCATTCATCTACTACACTCATCTTTATATCCAACATATACCACAACTCATGTATTCTGACAAATTGCACATTTCAGATTCCTTTCCAGATGCCGGCCCTATCGGGCGCCCCAGCAAGAGCTGTACCAGGATCTTCAGTGCCTCTCCGAGCAGTAGGGAGAGAGGGACGAGGGACGTCAGCACACAGCCGAGACAGGGCTAGGCGCGCTCATACCGAGAGTAGTTCGCGAGAGCCTCTCCCAGATAATGATGAGTCTGACGAGGATAAGGAGCCAGCGAGCCCGCAGTCAGAGTCATCTTAGGGCGTAGATGATGCTGGAGATGGCTCCGGTTTAGATTCAAGCAACAGCGCTGACGGCGATGGTTCTGGGCCCTTACCGAGGAAGAGGGTGAAGTGGGCTTCTCGATCTTGAGGCAGCTGGCACCGATTCAGATGCTTTCTTGTTTAGTTTCTTTTCTTTTTACTTAGTTTTCTGTTTTTGCACTTGTATTGGCACTTTGCACAGACTTGGACAGTTTTATTTTTCTTTAAAAACTTGTACTGCAAAAAGTGGGCATGATTGGTAATGAAAACAGCCTTTTGTTTAAAAAGTGTTGTGTTTTACATTTCGAGCATTCATCGCATCACATCATTTTATGCAAAAATGGGATTTTGATGGAAATTGAATGTTGTGCATTGTATTAGCAATTCCTCCTCAGGTAGTGAACCAACCAACACAATAAACAGAGAAAAACAACTCAATACAACGACTCAATAAACAATTTCACAACTCGATAAACAAAAGCAACAACTCAATAAGCAACAAAACAACGAGCAATTCAAACAACTCGATAAGCAAATTGCAACAACTCGATAAACAAATTGAAACAACACAAGTACGACTTCGCAAAATCGCAACAGAACGCAACATGAGTAGAACAAGGCATAGGTTCCCAACACTTCCAACACATGGTCCAACACATGGATGGTTCAGGAAGCAAAATAGGAGATCACCGGCCAGAATGAGAGGCCATCGGCCACAAGAAATGACAGTCGGCCACTAGTACTAGCCGATCGGCTACAAACATGGCCGGCCATCATCACTGGCCGATCCGCCACTAATGCAGAAAACCTCTAGATTGCTGCCACCTGTCTTCCACTCAGCACCTTATCTTCTACAACAGCCCCAACTTCGTAGTTTCTTCATTTCAGTTATGTTTTTGCTCCATATGGAACCATTCTTTGCTAAAAAACTCTCTGATTGGATTGTAGCTCTAGATGGCTCGGAAAAGTTGAATTTTGAGGTTTAGGGATAAATGCACTATTCACACTGAGTCGCACCCCGCTGCGTTTTCCGTTCCTCCATGCCGCAGCTAGATGTTGGAATTCGATCACTCATGTTTTTAGCTTCGGGGGACAAGAGATGTGCCCCACTTTTGAAGAATTCCAAGCTTTGATGGAATCCCAGTGCGACAAGGAAATTTTGCCTCAGTCCCGTTTTGGTCACGTCCAAGCTTTAGAACGGATGTGCGGGCTTGCTTTGCATGATGCTCGATCTCTGATTCAGAACGGGGAGTTGGATATTCCCAGCTTGATTCATCAATTCTTTGACGCCAGTGACCGCGGCAATTATCTTTGGCAAAGTTTTCAGCAACATGCCCTTTGCTTGTGCATGTTGTCTCATTTTCTACTTGCCTCTGGCTTTAGAGGATCCAACATTCGCTTGATCGAGGTAGCTGAAGGTTTGAAAAAGGGCAAAAGCTGCATCAGCTTGACACTAGCCGAGACTTTGACGGGTTTGGATACTTTCCACCGCCGGGAGACAACCAGGCTCGCAGGAAGTCCACTGCTCTTACAGGTAATGTTTCCCACCCTTCTCACATGTGTATTGCTTACATCACTTGGCCCTCAGACTCTATTTTTCTCTCAAAACCCTTTTCTCACTTTTCTCTCCACGTACACCTCTCTATTCTGTAATCTCTCTTATTTTTCATCCCTCCCTAGATTTGGCTTATGGACAAGTTGAAAGTAGTGGACTCATGGCCTGCATATTCAACGCGCGGCTATTTCTTTCGCCAATGGCTAGTTGATGCCCCAAACGAGGGATGGTGTTGTGAATGGATGTGCAGTCGATCTGCGATTGACATCGCTTGGCGTTGCCTTTGGCTTGATCTGCCCGAGATGGGCTATAGCATGTCCCGACAACCTGGCATTCAACTGATTGGCCTGACACACTATATCTTCTACTTTATATTCCGGTTTCAGCGTCAGTTTGGACAGGTCCAGACTTGCCGAGGAGAGGGAGTGGAATACCTGACTTCATATCCGATCAAAGGCTTACAGCTAGCTCGATACATGACTGCATGGAGGACAAGAGAGCTTCTGGCCCCCGCTCTCCGCTCCCAATTGCAGTTGCGTCCTTCCTGGCGAATGTATAGCTTGGCTTGAAGATGAGGCATAAACCGAGCCTACTTTAGCATCCGAAGCTTCCACAAGCTCTGGGAGGGGGCGCAGGAATACCTGACTTAACTATGCCCCAAGTTTATTGCTTTAATCTGTACTTTGAAGTTTTCTTTTTGAAATGTAATAAAAAGTAACTTCAATCTTTTATCAAGAGTCGGAGAACTCTATATTGAAATCAATGCAATTGAAGGTTGTGGGTACTGAAAATTTTCCGTTATGGTCCAAAAATGATCTAAGTTGTAAAAAGATTAATTTGAACAAAATCAACTTTTATTAAAACTTTTCAAAACCATTTTCGATGTGGATCACAATTGGACACGCTTGAAATATGTCACTAAGATGCACAACCCCAAATCCAACAACTGGAAAATTGCCCCTCGTCTGAATAGGCACTGCATGGCAACGGAAAGTTGCCCCTAGTCTAAATAGCACTGCAGCACGGCAACGGAAAGTTGCGCCTAGTCTGAATAGGACCACAACCGGACTCTCAGATACAAAGAAGACAAAGATGACCAAGACAATTACATGGACACGGTCGATTTAGAAGTGTTTATGGTTGGACTTCGTAATGAAGTTGCCTACGTATCCCAAAGATGGGAATCAAGCCTTACGTAGTTCGGTTCCGGTTCACTCGGGTTTTAACACTCTCCTTTTGCGCTCTAACTTTTGCCAAGGCCGCCCTTTCTGGGTTTTCAACCTTGCGAGCTCAGTTTTTCATATTTTCCAATTTTTTTGTGCTCTAACTTTTGCCTAGGTCACCCCTCCGGGTTTTCGGCCTAGCGAGCCACTCAGGGACAATATTTCATCAACTTGTCCATGTTGATTGGTTGGGAGAATTCGAGGCCATCTAGGTTCATAAGAATGACAGCTCCACCCGACCAACTTGACTTGATGATATAAGGGCCAGTCCAATTGGGTCTGAACTTGCCCCTAAGGTCGTGGATGGGAGCTCGGTTGTCTTTGAGCACCAACTCCCCTTCTTTAAGATTACGGGACTTAACTTTCTTGTTGAAAGCCCTGGCAATCCTGCGTTGATAACCTTGGACATGATACAGTGCTTTCAGCCTTCTCTCGTCAAACAGCATGAGTTCTTTGAACCTGCTTTGCTGCCAATCTGCTTCCGCTATCTGGCACTCAACCATAACCCACAATGACAGAATCTCAACTTCGATAAGCAGAACAGCCTCCATTCCATGAACCAAGGAATACGGAGTTCTCCCAAGAGAAGTTCGAATTGATGTTCAGTAGCCCCAAAGAGCAAATGGCAACTTATCTGGCCAATGCCTATAGGTTTCCACCATCTTTTGCAGAATGTGTTTGATGTTCTTGTTGGCGGCCTCAACAGCTCCATTGGTTTGTGGCCGATAGGTGGACGACTTATGAAAAGCCACGTTGTACTTCTCTAACAAGTCTATCACTTCCTTCTTGAAGTGGGAACCATTATCTGAAATAATCTCATTCGGGACCCCGTAGTGAGAGATGATGTTATTCCTGATAAACTTGGCTACATGCGACGCCTTCAGCACTGCATAGGATTGGGCCTCAACCCACTTCGTAAAGTAATCTATTGCTACCAAGATGTACTCATGCCCGTTTGACCCCTTCGGAGTAACTGCCCCAATCACATCAATTCCCCAGACTGAAAATGGCCACGGAGAAATCATGTTGTACAGCATTGACGGCAGAATGTTCATGCGGTTTGCATGGATCTGACACTTGTGGCATCGCCGAACAAAACTGATACAATCCTCCTCCATGGTTGACCAGTAATAACCCTGTCTGAGAATCTTCCGAGCTAGCATCACTCCGCTCATGTGTGATCCGCACTCTCCTCCATGGATGGCCTCCATTAGGTGCTTCAAGTCCTCTGCATCTACGCACAACTAGTGCATTCCTAGATGGCCTCATTTGCACAATTTAGCCCCGCAGATGGTAAACTAAGCAGCCATTCGTCGTATTGCCCTTTTGTCCTTGGCATTTGCCCCTGGCGGATAAGCCTCCTTTTCCAAGAAATTTCAGATGTTATAATACCAAGGGTTCTAATCTTGTACTTCATCAATCGCGGCGATCAACTCATAGGCCAGCACAAATTTCTGTTCAATAACTATCGGATGCATCCGGACTCCGAAAGGGATGTCTATCATGGAAGATAGAGTTGCGAAAGAATCGGTGAACCTGTTGTTCTCTCTTCACAGAAGGGCGAAGTTCAGCTTTTCAAACCGATGAATTAGAACGTCCAAGGTCTGCTAATAGATTTTCATCCTAAACCTGAAACCCTAAATGCTAAACCCTAAACCCTAAACCCCAAACCCTAAACCTTAAACCCCAAACACCAAACCCTAAACCCCAAACACAAATCCTAAACCCTAAACCCTAAAATCCTGAACCCTAAACCCTAAACCTAAAACACCAAACCCCAAATCCTAAATCCTAAACCCAAACCATAAACCCTAAATCCAAAATCCTGAACCCTAAACCCAAAACCCTAAACCCTGAACACTAAGCCCTAAACCCTAAGCCCTAAACCCTAAAAATACTAAACCCTAAACCCTAAACCATAAACCCTAAAAATACTAAACCCTAAACCCTAAACCCTAAACACCAAACCCTAAACTGTAAACCCTAAACCCTAAATCCGAAACCCTAAACCCGAAACCCTAAATGCTAAACCATAACACCTAAACCTTAAACCCCAAGCCCCAAACCCTAAACCCCAAACACCAAACCCCAAGCCCCAAACCCTACACCCTAAACCCTAAACCCTAAACCCTCAACCATAAACGTGAAACACTAAAACCCAAACCCTAATCCCTGAACCCTAAACCCTAAACCCTAAATCCTAAATCCCAAACCCTAAACCCTATACCTTAAACCCTACACCCAAAACCAAAAACCCTAAACCCTAAATCCTAAACACCAAACCCTAACCCAGAAACCCTAACCATAAACCCTAAATACAAAAAATCCTAAAAATTCAAAACCCGAAACCCATAAACCCTAAACCCAAAATCCTAAACCCTAAACCCAAAACCCTAAGCAACAAATCCAAAACCTCAAACCCTAACCCCCAAACCCTAACCCTAAACCCTGAATCCTAAGCCCTAAACCCTAAGCCCAAAACCCTAAAAATACAAAACCCTAAACCCTAAACCCCAAATCCTAAACCCTAAATCCAAAATCCAAAATCATAAATATTAACCCTAAATCCGAAACCCTAAATTCTAAACAAGATACCCTAAACCCTATATCCTAAACCCTAAACCCCAAACCCTAAACCCCAAACACCAAACCCAAAACCCCAAACTTCAAACCCCAAACCCCAAACCCCAAACCCCAAACACTAAACCCAAAACCCAAAACCCAAAACCCAAAACCCTAAAACCCTAAATCCTAAACCCTAAACTCCAAACCCTAAAACCCAAACACCAAACCCTAAACCCTAAACCCTAAATCTGAAGCCCTAAATGCAAAACCAAAAACCCTAAACCCTAAATCCTAAACCCTAAACCCTAAACCCCAAACACCAAAACCTAAACACTAAATCCTAAAATCCTAAACCCTAAACTGTACACCCTAAACCCTAAACCTTAAATCATACACCCTAAAACCTAAACCCTAAACCCTAAACCCTAAACCAGAAACACTAAAACCAAAGCCCTAACCCCTGAACCCTAAATCCTAAACCCAAAACCCTAAACCCCAAATCCTAAACCCTAAAATCCAAACCCAAAACCCTAAACCCTAAATCCTAAACCCCAAACCCTAACCCAAAACCCCTAACCCCTAAACCCTAAACCCCAAAACCCAAACCCTCAACCCCAAACCCAAAATATCCTAAAAATCATAAATCCAAAACCATAAACCCAAACCCTAAATCCTAAACCCTAAAACCCAAACAACAAACCCATAACCCCAAACCCCAAATCCTAAACCCTCAACCCTGAACCTTAAACCATAAAGCCTTAACCCCAAAACACTAAACCCTAAATCCAAAACCCAAAATGCTAAGCCCCAAACCCCAAACCCTAAACCCTAAATCCTAAATCCTAAACCCAAAATCCTAAACCCAAAAACCCTAAACCCTAAACCCTAAGAAATAAATCCAAAATCCCAAACCCTAACCCCCAAACCCTAACCCCTAAACTCTAAACCCAAAGCCCTAAACCCTAAAAATACTAAACCCTAAACCCTAAACCCCAAACCCTAAATTATAAATCTCAACCCTAAATCGTAAACCCTAAATCCCAAACCCTAAACCCTAAACCCTAAATCCTAAACTCGAAACCCTAAATGCAAAACCATAAACCCTAAACCCTAAACCCCAAACCCTAAACCCCAAACACTAAACACTAAACCCCAAACCCCAAACCCTAAACACTAAACCCAAAACCCCAAACACCAAACCCTAAACCCCAAATCCCAAACACTAAACCCTTAACGCTAAAATCCTGAACCCTAAATCCTAAAACCCTAAAACCTATACCCAAAACCCTACACCCTAAACCCTAAACCCTACACCCTAAACCATAAATCCTACACCCTAAATCCTAAAATCCTAAAACCCTAAACCCTAAAATCCTAAATGTTAAACCCTAAATCCTAAACCTTAAGCAACAAATCCAAAATCCCAAACCCTAACCCCCAAACCCTAAATCCTAAGAACTAAACCCTAAGCTCTAAACCCTAAAAATACTAAACCCTAAACCCTAAATCCTAAACCCTAAACCATAAACCCTAAACCCCAAACCCTAAACCCTAAACCCTAAATGCCAAACCATAAACCCAAAACCCTAAACCCTAAACCCCAAATCATAAACCATAAACCCTAAATTCTAAACCCCAAACACCAAACCCTAAACCCCAAACCCCAAACACTAAACTCTAAACCCTAATCCTAAACCCTAAAACCCTAAATCCTAAACCCTAAATCCCAAACTTTACACCCTAAACCCTACATCCTAAACCCTAAACGCCACACCCTAAACCCAAAACCCTACACCCTAAACCCTACACCCTAAATCATACACCCTAAACCCTAAACCGTAAACCCTAAAACCCTAAACCCTAAACCCTAAACCCTAAACTCTAAACCTGAAACACTAAAGCCTAAACATTATTCCCTCAACCCTAAACCCAAAACCCCAAAACCCAAACCGTAAACCGCAAACCCTAAACACTACACCCTAAACCCTACACCCAAAATCCTAAACCCTAAACCCTAAAATCCTAAACCTTAAACCCTAAATGCCAAACCCTAAAATCCTAAACCCTAAACCCCACACCCTAAACCCCAAACACCACACCCTAAACCCTACACCCTAAATCCTAAATCCCAAATCCTAAACCTCAAACCCTAACCCAGAAGCGCTAACCCCCGAACCCTAAGCCCTAAACCCTAAACCCAAAAAAATCCTAAAATTCTTAAATCCTAAATCCTAAACCCTAAAACCTAAACCCTAAATGCCAAACCCTAAACCCAAACCCTAAATCCTAAACCTTAAACCCTAAGCCCTAAACCCTAAACCCATAATCCCAAACCTTAAACCCTAAACCCAAAACCCTAAATCCCAAATCCTAAACCCTAAACCCTAAACCACAAACCCTTAACCCCAAACACTAAACCCAAAACCCAAAACCCCAAAATGCAAAACCCCAAACCCCAATCCCTAAACCCTAAATCCAAAACCCTAAGCAACAAATCCAAAACCCCAAACCCTAACCCCCAAACACCAATCCCTACATCCAAAACCATAAGCCCTAAACCCTAAGCCCAAAACCCTAAAAACACTAAATCCTAAACTCTAAACCCTAAACCCCAAACCCTAAACACTAAATCCTAAACCCTAAACCATAAACCCTAAACTCGAAACCCTAAATGCTAAACCATAAACCCTAAACACTAAATCCTTAACCCCAAACCATAAATCCAAAAGCCTAAACAAAAAACCCCAAACACAAAACCCTGAACCCCAAGCCCCAAACACAAAACCCTAAACCCTAAACCCTAAAACCCTAAACCCTGCACCCTAAACCCTACACCCTACACCCTAAACCATACACCCTAAACCCTAAACCCTAAAACCTTAAACCTGAAACACTAAAACCCAAACCCTAAACCCTAAACCCTAAACCCTAAACCCAAAACCCTAAACACTAAACTCTAAACTCCAAACCCTATACCCTACACCCTGAACCCTACACCCTAAACAGAACACCCTAACTCCTAAACCCCGAAACGTAACCTAAAAACCCTAACCCCCAAACCCTAAGCCCTAAACCCTAAATCCCAAACCCTAAATCCTAAAACCTAAACGCTATACCCAAAAAATCCTAAAAATTCTAAATCCTGAACACTAAACCCTAAATGCCAAACCCTAAACCCAAATCCTAAATCCTAAACCCTAAACCCATAACCCCAAACCTTAAACCCTAAAACCAAAACTCTAAACCCCAAATCCTAAACCATAAACCCTTAAGCCCAAACCCTAAAGCCAAAACCCAAAACCCAAAACCCCAAACGCTAAACCCCAAACCCAAAACCCAAAACCCTAAACCCTAAACACTAAATCCTAAAACACTAAACCCTAAACCCCAAACCCTAAAACCCTAAACCCTACACCCTAAACCCCAAACCCTACACCCTAAACCCTAAACCCTGAACCCCACACCCTGAACCCTACAGCCTAAACCCTAAATCCTAAACCTGAAACACTAAACCCCAAACCCTAAACCCCGAATCTCAAACCACAAACCTGAAACCCTAAACCCTAAATCCTAAATCGTAAACCCAAAACCCTAAACCCTAATACCTAAATCCCAAACCCTAAACCCTATACCCTTAATCCTAACACCCTAAACCGTAAATCGTAAAACCCTAAACCCTACACCCTAAACCCTACACCCTAAATCATAAACTCTAAACCCTAAACCCTAAACCTGAAACACTAAAACCTAAACCCAAAACCCTAAACCCAAAATCCAGAACCCTAAAATCCAAATACAAAACCCTAAACCCTAAATCCTAAACCCCAAACCCTAATGCAAAACCCCTAACCCCCAAACCCTAAGCCCTAAACCGTAAACCCCAAACCCCAACCCTAAACCCTAAACCCAAAAAATCCTAAAAATCATAAATCCTAAACCCTAAACCCTAAACCCAAATCCTAAATCCTCAACCCTAAACACTAAACAACAAACCCATAACCCCAAACCATAAACAATAACTCCAAAACCCTAAACACCAAATCCTAAACCCTATACCCTAAACCATAAACCCGTAACCCCAAACACTAAACCCTAAACCCAAAACCCCAAACCGTCAACCCCGAACCCCAAACCACAAATCCTAAACCCTAAACCCTAAATCGTCAACCCAAAACCCTAAATCCTAATCCCAAAACCCCAAAAACTAAACCTTATACCCTCAACCCTACAACCCTAAACCCTAAGTCATAAAACCCTAAACCCTAAACCCTAAACCCTAAACCCTACACCCTAAATCATACAACCTAAATCCTAAACCCTAAACCAAAAACACTAAAACCTAAACCCTAAACCCTAAACCCAAAACCCTAAACCCCAAATCCTAAACCCTAAAATCCAAATCCAAAATCATAAACCCTAAATCCTAAACCCCAAACCCTCACGCAAAACCCCTAACCCCCAAACCCTAAGCCCTAAACCGTAAACTCCAAACCCAAACCCTAAACCCTAAACCCTAAACCCAAAAAATCCTAAAAATCATAAATCCTAAACCCTAAACCCTAAATGCCAAACCCTAAACCCAAACCCTAAATCCTAAACCCTAAACCCTAAACCCTAAACAACAAACCTATAACCCCAAACCTTAAACAAAAAATCCAAAACCCTAAACCCCAAATCCTAAACCCTGAACCCTAAACCATAAACCCTTAACCCCAAACACTAAACCCAAAACCCAAAACCCCAAACGCGAAACCCCAAACCCCAAATCCCAAACCCTAAACCCTAAACCCTAAATCCAAAACCCTATGCAGCAAATCCCAAACCCCAAACCCTAACCCCTAAATCCTAAACCATAAGCCCTACACCGTAAGCCCAAATCCCTAAAAATACTAAATCCTAAACTCTAAACCCTAAATTCCAAACCCTAAACACAAAATCCTAAACCCTAAAGTATAAACCCTAAACCCGAAACCCTAAATGCTAAACCACAAATCCTAAACCCTAAACCCTAAACCCCAAACCATAAACCCCAAAGCCTAAACCCTAAACCCTAAATACCAAACCCTAAACCCGAAACCCCAAACACTAAACTCCAAGCCCAAACCCTAAAACCCTAAACCCTACACCCTAAACCCTACACCCTAAATGCTAAACCCTACACCCAAAACCATACACCCTAAACCCTAAACCCTAAAACCTTAAACCTGAAACACTAAAACCCAAACCCTAAATCCTAAACCCAAAACCCTAAACCCGAAGCCCTAAACACTAAAACCTAAACTCCAAACCCTATACCCTACACCCTAAATCCTAAACCCCAAACCCTAACCTAGAAACCCTAACCCCCAAACCCTAAGCCCTAAATCCTAAACCCCAAACCCTAAACCCTAAACGATATACCCAAAAATTCTTAAAAATGCTAAATCCTAAATCCTAAACACTAAACGCCAAACCCTAAACCCAAACCCTAAATCCTAAACCTTAAACCCTAAATCCTAAATCCTAAACCCTAAACCCTAAACCATAAACCCATAATCCCAAACCTTAAACCCTAAACCCAAAACTCTAAATCCCAAATCCTAAACCCTAAACCATAAACCATAACACTTAACCCCAAACCCTAAATCCAAAACCCAAAACCCCAAACACTAAACCCCAAGCCCAAAACCCTAATCCCTAAACACTAAACCCAAAAACCCTAAACCCTAAAACCTAAACCCCAAATCCTAAAACCGTAAACCCTACACCCTATACCCCAAACCCTACACCCTGAAGCCTACACCCTAAACCCTAAACCCTAAACTTGAAACACTAAACCCCAAATCCTAAATCTCGAACCCCAAACCACAAATCTAAAATCCTAAACTCTAAACTCTAAACTCTAAATCGTAAACCCAAAACCCTAAACCCTAATCCTTAAATCCCAAACCCTAAACCCTACACCCTCTACCCTAAAGGCAAAACCCTAAATCCTAAATCCTAAACCCCAAAGCCCAAACTGTAACCCTGAAACCCTAACCCCCAAACCCTAAGCCCTAAACAGTAAACCCTAAACCCCCAAAATCTTAAAAATCCTAAATCCTAAACCCTAAACCCTAAACACGAAACCCTAAATCTCAAACCCTAAATGCTAAACCTTATACCCTAAATCATAAACCCTACACCCCAAATCCAAAACCCTAAACCCTAAAATCCTAAACAATAAGTCCTAATCCCTAAATCCTAAATCCTAAACCCTAAACCCCAAACCCTAAGCCTAAATCCTAAATGCTAAATAAACCCTGAATAAACCCTAAACCCAGAACCCTAAATCCCAAACCCTAAACCTTGAACCCCAAACCCCAAACTCTAAATCCTAAACCCCAAAAAAACCCTTCACCCTAAATCCTAAATCCCAAACCCCAAAAAAAACCGTTCACCCAAAATCCTAAATCGTAAACCCCTAAAAAATCCTAAATCCTAAACCCTAAACCCTAAAATCCTAAACCTTAAACCCTAAACTCCAAACCCTAAAACCCTAAACCCTAAACCCCACACCCTAAACCCCAAACCCCACACCCTAAACCCTACACCCTAAATCCTAAATCCCAAATCCTAAACCCCAAACCCAAACCCAAACCCAGAAGCCCTAACCCCCGAACCCTAAGCCCTAAACCCTGTACCCAAAAAATCCTAAAATTCTTAAATCCTAAACGCTAAACCCTAAAACCTAAACCCTAAATGTCAAACCCTAAACCCAAACCCTAAATCCTAAACCTTAAATCCTAAGCCCTAAACCCTAAACCCATAATCCCAAACCTTAAACCCTAAACCCAAAACCCTAAATCCCAAATCCTAAATCCTAAAACCTAAACCACAAACCCTTAACCCCAAACACTAAACCCAAAACCCAAAACCCAAAACCCCAAAATGCAAAACCCCAAACCCCAAACCCTAAACCCTAAATCCCTAAACTGTAAATCCAAAACCCTAAGCAACAAATCAAAAACCCCAAACCCTACATCCTAAACCATAAGCCCTAAACCCTAAGCCCAAAACCCTAAAAACACTAAATCCTAAACTCTAAACCCTAAACCCCAAACCCTAAACACTAAATCCTAAACCCTAAACCATAAACCCTAAACTCGAAATCCTAAATGCTAAACCATAAATCCTAAACCCGAAATCCTAAACCCCAAACCATAAATCCAAAAGCCTAAACCCAAAACCCCAAACACCAAACCCCGAACCCCAAACCCCAAACACAAAATCCTAAACCCTAAAACCCTAAACCCTAAACCCTACACCCTAAACCCTACACCCTACACCCTAAACCATACGGCCTAAACCGTAAACCCTAAAATCCTAAACCTGAAACACTAAAACCCAAACCCTAAAGCCTAAACCCTAAACCCTCAACCCAAAATCCTAAACACTAAACCATAAACTCCAAACCCTATACCCTACACCCTAAACCCTACACCCTAAACAGAACACCCTAACTCCTAAACCCCAAACTCTAGCCTAAATACCCTAATCCCCAAACCCTAAGCCCTAAACCCTAAATCCCAAAACCTAAACGCTATACCCAAAAAATCCTAAAAATTCTAAATCCTGAACACTAAACCCTAAACGCCAAACACTAAACCCAAATCCTAAATCCTAAACCCTAAACCCATAACCCCAAACCTTAAACCCTAAAACCAAAACTCTAAACCCCAAACCCTAAACCATAAACCCTTAAGCCCAAACCCTAAAGCCAAAACCCAAAACCCAAAACCCCAAACGCTAAACCCCAAACCAAAACCCTAAACCCTAAACACTAAATCCTAAAACACTAAACCCTAAACCCCAAATCCTAAAACCCTAAACCCTAAACCCTACACCCTAAACCCCAAACCCTACACCCTAAACCCTACACCCTAAACCCTAAACCCTGAACCCCACACCCTGAACCCTACAGCCTAAACCCTAAATCCTAAACCTGAAACACTAAACCCCAAACCCTAAACCCCGAATCTCAAACCACAAACCTGAAACCCTAAACCCTAAACCCTATACCCTAAATAGTAAACCCAAAACCCTAAACCCTAATCCCTAAATCCCAAACCCTAAACCCTATACCCTTAATCCTAACACCCTAAACCGTAAATCATAAAACCCGAAACCCTAAACCCTACACCCTAAACCCTATACCCTAAATCATACACTCTAAACCCTAAACCCCAAACCTGAAACACTAAAACCTAGACCCTAAACCCTAAACACAAAACCCTAAACCCAAAATCCAGAACCCTAAAATCCAAATACAAAACCCTAAACCCTAAATCCTAAACCCCAAACCCTAATGCAAAACCACTAACCCCCAAACCCTAAGCCCTAAACCGTAAACCCCAAACCCCAACCCTAAACCCTAAACCCAAAAATTCCTAAAAATCATAAATCCTAAACCCTAAACCCTAAACCCAAATCCTAAATCCTCCACCCTAAACCCTAAACAACAAACCCATAATCCCAAACCTTAAACAATAAATCGAAAGCCCTAAACCCCAAATCCTAAACCCTATACCCTAAACCATAAACCCGTAACCCCAAACACTAAACCCTAAACCCAAAACCCAAAATCGTAAACCCCGAACCCCAAACCATAAATCCTAAACCCTAAACCCTAAATCGTCAACCCAAAACCCTAAATCCAAATCCCAAAATCCCAAACCCTAAACCTTATACCCTTAACCCTAAAACCCTAAACCGTAAGTCATAAAACCCTCAACCCTAAACCCTACACCCTCAACCCTACACCCTAAATCATACACCCTAAATCCTAAACCCTAAACCTAAAACACTAAAACCTAAACCCTAAACCGTAAATCCAAAACCCTAAACCCCAAATCCTAAACCCTAAAATTCAAATCCAAAATCCTAAACCCTAAATCCTAAACCCCAAACCCTCACGCAAAACCCCTAACCCCCAAACCCTAAGCCCTAAACCGTAAACTTCAAACCCCAAACCCTAAACCCTAAACCCTAAACTCAAAAAATCCTAAAAATCATAAATCCTAAACCCTAAACCCTAAATGCCAAACCCTAAACCCAGACCCTAAATCCTAAACCCTAAACCCTAAACAACAAACCTATAACCCCAAACCTTAAACAAAAAATCCAAAACCCTAAACCCCAAATCCTAAACCCTAAACCCTAAACCATAAACCCTTAACCCCAAACACTAAACCCAAAACCCAAAACCCCAAACGCGAAACCCCAAACCCCAAACCCCAAACCCTAAACCCTAAACCCTAAATCCAAAACCCTATGCAGCAAATCCCAAACCCCAAACCCTAACCCCTAAATCCTAAACCATAAGCCCTACACCCTAAGCCCAAATCCCTAAAAATACTAAATCCTAAACTCTAAACTCTAAACCCTAAACACAAAATCCTAAACCCTAAACCATAAACCCTAAACCCTAAACCCGAAACCCTAAATGCTAAACCACAAACCCTGAACCCTAAACCCTAATCCCCAAACCATAAACCCCAAAGCCTAAACCCTAAATCCTAAACACGAAACCTGTCACGACCCGAAACCCGCCCCTAAAGGTTTCGGGCATGACCTATTCAGAAACGGACAAGTAGTCTAATATACATAACATACAGGGCCTTGGCGGAAGCATTAAAATTTAACATAATAACAAACTCCATTGAGCTACCTCTAATATGCCAGGATCCCATGCATCACATACATTATAATAACCAGTCACAAGCCAAAATTATACAGTGAGCATCAATCATATAGATATACATATACAGCCCCGACTCTAAGATTGGGCATCTAAAGAAAAACATTTAAGTCGTGTAACCTTAAATGAGACTCAAAATACGAGATAACATCTTAATAAAGCTTCATAGAGCTGAGTGGTCTCGCCTAGTACCTGGACTCTTAAAGGTGGACAAAAAGGAACGGACGTCTTGGGTTATGACTGACCTTCTGGTTGGTACCTACAGAAATAAACATATAGAGGGTGAGCCAAGCTCAGTGAATAGCAATACGTGAATAAAGCAATCTTAACTTAAAATATTATAATAATAGAAATACACATGGATTCGTAGCTTCTCTATACTCATTGAACCATATATTGTGTCTAACATGCTTTGGAAATAAATGAGGAAAGACATATGAACTAAATGCAACTTTTTAAATGTTCCTGAAAATGGGTCCCCGCTCGAGCGCCACTTTGGCCGCTCGAGCGGACTGTACAATTTTAAAGAAAAACTGCTAAGAGGTTGATTTTCACGCTCGAGCGAGAAGTCCTCCGCTCGAGGGGGCCATGCAATCTCTGAAATTATAAAATGCTAAGTCAAGTTCCAACCCGGTACTCAAAGCTTCAAACATGTACCGACTAAGCTTCATAACATAACTTACCACAACTTACCAAACTTCAAGGTATATATATTTACTAAACTTCATAACGTAACTTGTTAAATTTCATAACAGATATTTATCAAGTTTCCAAACATATACTTAACAATACATTAGTCTGGTTTTGCAACACATACATAATGGCCTTAGGCCTAATCTTGTAAATGAGCTTGGTGGCGGTAAGCCCTTGAAAATGGTGGCACAAAGCCCTTGGAACTTGTTGGCACTATGGCCCTTGAAACTGGCGTAAAGCCCTTGTAAACATGTGGCACTATGGCCCTTGGAAGTGGCATATAGCCCTTGTAAACATGTGGCACTATGGCCCTTGAAAAGTGGCGTATAGCCCTTGTAAACATGTGGCACTATGGCCCTTGGAAGTGGCATATAGCCCTTGTAAACATGTGGCACTATGGCCCTTGAAAAGTGGCGTATAGCCCTTGTAAACATGTGGCACTATGGCCATTGGAAGTTGACATTAAGAATGCCCTTGTAAATTGGCATTAAGCCCTTGAAAGTTGGCATTAAGAATGCCCTTGTAAATTGGCATTAAGCCCTTGAAAGTTGGCATTAAAAATGCCTTTGTAAATTGCTTGAAACATTTGGCACGAGGCCCTTGTAACATACTTGAAACATTTGTAACATACTTGAAACATGGAGGTATAACATTCAACCCATTATTTCCTTACATGGTATTTCCTTCGTTTTATTATTTCTTTACGTAAGTAACTTCATTCATGTAGAAACATAAAATCAGACATTAAAGCTAAGTGGCCTTAGGCCCGAGTCTTACAAAATGGAAGGATTTCATCTTCCCCATTTCTTATTTCCATACATTAGTACATGAACATTATTACATATCATCCATGTACAAAATGATAGTGACAATTATTAACTGCATATGAAGCATTCCATTACCCCTTTACTTACTGAAGGTATTTCATTCATTCCATCGTTCCGTTACGTAATTAACTTCTTTCACTTAGTAACATAGGAGTCATGCGTTCATAGGCTGCTAATGACAATCTTTAGCTATATATAAAACATATCACTACTCACAGTGCTACAACGAAGTGCTTGTCCTCCTCGGGTTATGCCCTGCACATGTGCACAACTTACACATTAAGGCATCAACACAAATTCCAGAAATACTAGAGGGTTAAGCACGTAAAACAGAGCGAACAATATTTTGCAGCATGAAGTTTTCAAACCTATTTCTTCAACTCAATATATAAAAGATTACTAGTCTTACAAAACGTATTATGGAATTTACACCCATTCATCTTCTATTCCTATTCAAAGAAAGAAATGATTTATATGAACATTTCCATGTTCCCCAAAACTCCTTAAATTTCTAGTGTTTCCACCCAAAAACCAAACATTTCCCCATCCACGTAAAGGAATTCCATTAAATCATCACAATTCAACATAGGCAACATGATTCAACTCAACATCATTAAATATAACTCGACATATTTCAAAAGGAATTCTTAAATTTCATTTCAACATTCCATAACCGAATTTATATCATTCACATCATCAACAAATCTCTTTCCCCAATTTCCCTTGTTATTAAAACATAATTTACAATGTATTTAACAAGGTTCAATCGCAAATTTTAAACATAACCTTCAAACATAACCAAATTCCAATTAAACTTGAACACATCTAATTCAACCTATCACTTTCATGATTCAACTTTCAATTTGGGCCAAATCATTGATTATCATCAAAATCAACTTAGGGTTTCTAAGAAATCTACAAATTTCCAATAAAATTTTAAATCTTCTTAACCCATTACTTTTATTTCAAATCTTCTCATTTAGTAGGCACCCTAGGTCCATAATCCATAAACCATAATCTAACCCCATAATAGAATCCCAACATACCTCAAAAATCAAGCAAGGAGTGAAGCCTTGAGACGAATCCTCCAAATCTCGAAATTCCAATCGGTTGAAAATGTTTACCTTCTTGCCTTCTTCATATCTTGGTGGAAGATCTTGCTCAAACCTAAGGAAAATGGAAGTATTGGTGATCAAGAACCTAGGGTTTTTCGGCCCTAAGACAAAGGAAGGAAGAGGGAAAAAGAAAATGTGAGAGATGATCTCAAAATCCCGATTTAAAGCTGCTGAACCCGCTATTCCCACTCGAGCGTCCCTTTTCCCGCTCGAGCGGACCTGCACTCAGCACAGTTTTCGAAACTTCAAATAGGTATAACTTTCCCATCCGGACTCCATTTTAGGTCGTTCTTGTGTCCAAATTGAAGCCCCGGAAATAATATTTCCAATGGTTCTAATCTCACATCCAAATTCAAAGTGTGGAAAAAGAAAAGGGCAAAAGAGTGACGGCTGGTCAAAAATTCAAACTCAAATTTGGGACTTTTCATCTATTCTTATCTATATATCTTCTTAAGGCTTCAATCAAAGTTCCAAACATTATCCAAGGGTCCTCAATCATACTATTTAAAGTTCACTTGCCAACCCATCAATATCACGAGTCCAACAACCATACAAGTTTTAAGGTGACAGGCACCACTATACATCAATCCGATGTGAATTTAAGATCCGGGTCGTTACACCCTTCCCACCTTAAGAAATTTCGTCCCCGAAATTTGCATCCGTTCTATCAAGAATAGCAACAACCGTATGCTCACTAATTCTTAACAACCCTTAGTTCATAACAAACTATAACAACCATTACTTTGAGCAAGGAAACCACTCAAAATGAAAACCAGAAATCAAATCTAACATCATACTTAACTAATTAACTATAAGGTGTAACGTCTTCTGTAATAATCATTTCTTTTTGTTACAGCCCACATTAAGTTAGCCTCCGCTTAATCATTTTAGTACCCCATTAATCAGATGGTTCTTACCTTCCTACCGTAAGAGACGAAATCAACCGCATGGCTTCATATTCACAACTTACAGGGGGTTAGCACATAGTCATACCGAAATTGTAGATCAGCCTTAGTCAATTAACATAACAAGATATAGAGTATTCACAATTTAGCGACAAGATCATTTGGCCAAGTACTAACACAAGTAGAATTCTTAGCAAAGTCAGTTCAGCATGACAGTTAGTCAATTCGTAATCATGTCATGAGTGGGGTACATATCGGTACCATCAATATAAAATATCTCCATGTCCTCTCTTTTTGTTTTAACACAGTTCATCACATCATACGACTTAAGCTTGTAATATGCATAGACTTGTAATATACTTGAACTTGTACTATGTGTATACTTATAACATGCTTGAACTGGTAATAGACATGACCTTGTAACATGCGTATACTTGAAGACTTGTAGACTTGTAACATACATGAACTTGTATATACTTGAAACCATACTTGAACTATCTTTGAAATATACTTGAACTTGCCACATAAATAAACTTGTAACATTCTTGAGCTTATAACATACTTGACTTTTAACATATGTAAACTTGTAACGGACTTAACTTATAAACTTGTAACACAACAAAATAACTTCCAATAACTTCCAATACAAAATAGAGGACCATAATGGCAATTTATAATATCGAACATTTGCATATATACATTGAAATATTTCACAAATGGTTTCCCAAATTTTAATTCGTACGGTAATAACTGCCTCTCTTACAGCCGGTTGTTCTTAATACATTTCTCCTATCATACAAAACATAACTTATCCAATATCTAATACAATAGTTTTTTTTTTTTTCCTAAAAATGAGTCCTTCGCTCGAGCGCCACTTTGGCCGCTCGAGCGGACTGTACAACTCACAAAACTACTGGAAGGTCGATTTTCCAGCTCGAGCGGGCTTTCCGCCGCTCGAGCGGACCAAGCAAATTCTGAAATTCTGAATTTCCAATTTGAGTTCCAACTTGGTAACCAAACTTCAATCTCTCTTTTGCAAAAAACAACTTCAAATTTAGGAAAATCAAGGCCCAAAACACTTGAAAAACAACTTGACTTTCCATCTGGATTTCATAATGGCTAGAAATCAATAGTATAGCGACAATGTAATTTAGCCAACTAAGGCAAGATCAGATCCATATGATAATATATCAATTCATAATCATATAGTGAGTATTATACAAATCCGTATAAGCATACATGAGGGGTAAATACCCAATACATATTGTTAACCCAATAGCAAAATAGAGTATCCCCCGTGACTATTTGTTTCTACCAAAACAACCATGATGTCATGCAGACTAGTTTACATTATAGCCTTCAAATACAAAATAGAGATTACTTTGCCACTTTGCAATATCTAACATTTGCGTTGCATACAAAAAGGTATCACAGAAATAATTCCTCAATCTTAAACACACATAGGCAGGGTTTTTGTTCCTGTAGTAAATTATTAGATTACTATCATTTAGCCTCAATCTCAAAGTAGTCACTGCTACGGGTGCCAAGTGAACAAACATGTAACATAGGTAGAAGTCTTCATGTCCTTAGACCATTCTTTGTGAGAAATCCAATTACAGATTACCGTTTCTACATATAAACAATACGTATCATAGCATATAGTAAAACATGGGATGAATCAAGTTCATCAATCAAATTGTAGTCTTTCAAAACTTGGTCACTTACTTAACTTAAATCATGGGGTGATGACATTCCAGCCAAAACAAAAACATAATACCCTCGGTATTGGGCACACCCGTTCATAGTCCGTCGGTGGCCGATATCTCACAAATATGATGCTAAGAGTCCCCTAGCATGGGAGGACTTTCCAGGAATGTCGTCCAAACAAACATAATACTTGGTATTGAAATTAGGGATAATCATTCATAAAGGTTAGAGTATTACATGTATCACTTTCTTTAATCTTAGACAAATTCCATACTTAGTGTTGAAACAATTCATCTAAACAGATGATAGAATAATCACTGATACATACATCGCACTTAATCATTTGCGTTTGCCTTACCAATCATTTTCCCTGTTCATTCTGTCTAACCAGACGGAGGTAGGATCCTCCGGATCCTCTATCTGTATTCTTGCCATGACCTGGTCACAACATACACAATGAATGTACAACAGACATAGAGCATAATCGTTAGCGTTAACAGAGTATACTTGACGTTGCCATCGATTTTTCATATACTTTTAGGATGCCATGCATGAAGCCTAAATCTTTTCTAGACATCCTAAGGCTCAATGGATCCGTGTGTGAGATAGCAACTCGTGCTCTGATACCACCTGTCACGACCCGAAACCCGCCCCTAAAGGTTTCGGGCATGACCTATTCAGAAACGGACAAGTAGTCTAATATACATAACATACAGGGCCTTGGCGGAAGCATTAAAATTTAACATAATAACAAACTCCATTGAGCTACCTCTAATATGCCAGGATCCCATGCATCACATACATTATAATAACCAGTCACAAGCCAAAATTATACAGTGAGCATCAATCATATAGATATACATATACAGCCCCGACTCTAAGATTGGGCATCTAAAGAAAAACATTTAAGTCGTGTAACCTTAAATGAGACTCAAAATACGAGATAACATCTTAATAAAGCTTCATAGAGCTGAGTGGTCTCGCCTAGTACCTGGACTCTTAAAGGTGGACAAAAAGGAACGGACGTCTTGGGTTATAACTGACCTTCTGGTTGGTACCTACAGAAATAAACATATAGAGGGTGAGCCAAGCTCAGTGAATAGCAATACGTGAATAAAGCAATCTTAACTTAAAATATTATAATAATAGAAATACACATGGATTCGTAGCTTCTCTATACTCATTGAACCATATATTGTGTCTAACATGCTTTGGAAATAAATGAGGAAAGACATATGAACTAAATGCAACTTTTTAAATGTTCCTGAAAATGGGTCCCCGCTCGAGCGCCACTTTGGCCGCTCGAGCGGACTGTACAATTTTAAAGAAAAACTGCTAAGAGGTTGATTTTCACGCTCGAGCGAGAAGTCCTCCGCTCGAGGGGGCCATGCAATCTCTGAAATTATAAAATGCTAAGTCAAGTTCCAACCCGGTACTCAAAGCTTCAAACATGTACCGACTAAGCTTCATAACATAACTTACCACAACTTACCAAACTTCAAGGTATATATATTTACTAAACTTCATAACGTAACTTGTTAAATTTCATAACAGATATTTATCAAGCTTCCAAACATATACTTAACAATACATTAGTCTGGTTTTGCAACACATACATAATGGCCTTAGGCCTAATCTTGTAAATGAGCTTGGTGGCGGTAAGCCCTTGAAAATGGTGGCACAAAGCCCTTGGAACTTGTTGGCACTATGGCCCTTGAAACTGGCGTAAAGCCCTTGTAAACATGTGGCGTATGGCCCTTGGAAGTGGCATATAGCCCTTGTAAACATGTGGCACTATGGCCCTTGAAAAGTGGCGTATAGCCCTTGTAAACATGTGGCACTATGGCCATTGGAAGTTGACATTAAGAATGCCCTTGTAAATTGGCATTAAGCCCTTGAAAGTTGGCATTAAGAATGCCCTTGTAAATTGGCATTAAGCCCTTGAAAGTTGGCATTAAAAATGCCTTTGTAAATTGCTTGAAACATTTGGCACGAGGCCCTTGTAACATACTTGAAACATTTGTAACATACTTGAAACATGGAGGTATAACATTCAACCCATTATTTCCTTACATGGTATTTCCTTCGTTTTATTATTTCTTTACGTAAGTAACTTCATTCATGTAGAAACATAAAATCAGACATTAAAGCTAAGTGGCCTTAGGCCCGAGTCTTACAAAATGGAAGGATTTCATCTTCCCCATTTCTTATTTCCATACATTAGTACATGAACATTATTACATATCATCCATGTACAAAATGATAGTGACAATTATTAACTGCATATGAAGCATTCCATTACCCCTTTACTTACTGAAGGTATTTCATTCATTCCATCGTTCCGTTACGTAATTAACTTCTTTCACTTAGTAACATAGGAGTCATGCGTTCATAGGCTGCTAATGACAATCTTTAGCTATATATAAAACATATCACTACTCACAGTGCTACAACGAAGTGCTTGTCCTCCTCGGGTTATGCCCTGCACATGTGCACAACTTACACATTAAGGCATCAACACAAATTCCAGAAATACTAGAGGGTTAAGCACGTAAAACAGAGCGAACAATATTTTGCAGCATGAAGTTTTCAAACCTATTTCTTCAACTCAATATATAAAAGATTACTAGTCTTACAAAACGTATTATGGAATTTACACCCATTCATCTTCTATTCCTATTCAAAGAAAGAAATGATTTATATGAACATTTCCATGTTCCCCAAAACTCCTTAAATTTCTAGTGTTTCCACCCAAAAACCAAACATTTCCCCATCCACGTAAAGGAATTCCATTAAATCATCACAATTCAACATAGGCAACATGATTCAACTCAACATCATTAAATATAACTCGACATATTTCAAAAGGAATTCTTAAATTTCATTTCAACATTCCATAACCGAATTTATATCATTCACATCATCAACAAATCTCTTTCCCCAATTTCCCTTGTTATTAAAACATAATTTACAATGTATTTAACAAGGTTCAATCGCAAATTTTAAACATAACCTTCAAACATAACCAAATTCCAATTAAACTTGAACACATCTAATTCAACCTATCACTTTCATGATTCAACTTTCAATTTGGGCCAAATCATTGATTATCATCAAAATCAACTTAGGGTTTCTAAGAAATCTACAAATTTCCAATAAAATTTTAAATCTTCTTAACCCATTACTTTTATTTCAAATCTTCTCATTTAGTAGGCACCCTAGGTCCATAATCCATAAACCATAATCTAACCCCATAATAGAATCCCAACATACCTCAAAAATCAAGCAAGGAGTGAAGCCTTGAGACGAATCCTCCAAATCTCGAAATTCCAATCGGTTGAAAATGTTTACCTTCTTGCCTTCTTCATATCTTGGTGGAAGATCTTGCTCAAACCTAAGGAAAATGGAAGTATTGGTGATCAAGAACCTAGGGTTTTTCGGCCCTAAGACAAAGGAAGGAAGAGGGAAAAAGAAAATGTGAGAGATGATCTCAAAATCCCGATTTAAAGCTGCTGAACCCGCTATTCCCACTCGAGCGTCCCTTTTCCCGCTCGAGCGGACCTGCACTCAGCACAGTTTTCGAAACTTCAAATAGGTATAACTTTCCCATCCGGACTCCATTTTAGGTCGTTCTTGTGTCCAAATTGAAGCCCCGGAAATAATATTTCCAATGGTTCTAATCTCACATCCAAATTCAAAGTGTGGAAAAAGAAAAGGGCAAAAGAGTGACGGCTGGTCAAAAATTCAAACTCAAATTTGGGACTTTTCATCTATTCTTATCTATATATCTTCTTAAGGCTTCAATCAAAGTTCCAAACATTATCCAAGGGTCCTCAATCATACTATTTAAAGTTCACTTGCCAACCCATCAATATCACGAGTCCAACAACCATACAAGTTTTAAGGTGACAGGCACCACTATACATCAATCCGATGTGAATTTAAGATCCGGGTCGTTACAAAACCCTAAACCCGAAACCCCAAACACCAAACCCCAAGCCCAAACCCTAAAACCCTAAACCCTACACCCTACACCCTAAATGCTAAACCCTACACCCGAAACCATACACCCTAAACCCTAAACCCTAAAACCTTAAACCTGAAACACTAAAACCCAAACCCTAAATCCTAAACCCAAAACCCTAAACCCGAAGCCCTAAACACTAAACCCTAAACTCCAAACCCTATACCCTACACCCTAAATCCTAAACCCCAAACACTAACCCAGAAACCCTAACCCCCAAACCCCAAGCCCTAAATCCTAAACCCCAAACCCTAAACGATATACCCAAAAATTCCTAAAAATTCTAAATTCTAAATCCTAAATCCTAAACCCTAAACGCCAAACCGTAAACCTAAACCCTAAATCCTAAACCTTAAACCCTAAATCCTAAATCCTAAACCCTAAACCCTAAACCATAAGCCCATAACCCCAAACCTTAAACCCTAAACCCAAAACTCTAAACCCCAAACCCCAAACCATAAACCATAACCCTTAACCCCAAACCCTAAATCCAAAACCCAAAACCCCAAACACTAAACCCCAAACCCAAAACCCTAATCCCTAAACACTAAACCCAAAAACCCTAAACCCTAAAACCTAAACCCCAAATCCTAAAACCCTAAACCCTACACCCTAAACCCCAAACCCTACACCCTAAACCCTACATCCTGAACCCTACACCCTAAACCCCAAACCCTAAACCCTAAACTTGAAACACTAAACCCCAAACCCTAAACCCCGAACGCCAAACCCCAAATCTAAAACCCTAAACCCTAAATTGTAAACCCAAACCCCCAAACCCTAATCCCTAAATCCCAAACCCTAAACCCTATACCCTCAACCCTAAACGCAAAACCCTAAACCCTAAATCCTAAACTCCAAAGCCCAAAATGTAACCCCCAAACCCTAAGCCCTAAATCCTAAACCCTAAACAGTAAATCCTAAACCCCCAAAATCTTAAAAATCCTAAATCCTAAACCCTAAACCCTAAACCCTAAACACCAAACCCTAAATCTCAAACCCTAAATGCTAAACCTAAATCCTAAACCCTAAACCCCAAATCCAAAACCCTAAACCCTAAAATCCTAACCAATAAGTCCTAATCCCTAAATCCTAAATCCTAAACCCTAAACCCTAAACCCCAAACCCTAAGCCCTAAATCCTAAAAGCTAAATAAACCCTGAATAAATCCTAAACCCAGAACCCTAAACCCTGAACCCCAAACCCCAAACTCTAAATCCCAAACACCAAACCCCAAACCCCAAATCCTAAATCCCAAACCCCAAAAAAAACCCTTCACCCTAAATCCTAAATCGTAAACCCCTAAAAAATCCTAAATCCTAAACCCTAAACCCTAAACCTTAAACCCAAACTCCAAACCCTAAAACCCTAAACCCTAAACCCCACACCCTAAACCCCAAACCCCACACCCTAAACCCTATAAACTAAATCCTAAATCCCAAATCCTAAATCCAAAACCCTAACCCAGAAGCCCTAACCCCCGAACCCCAAGCCCTAAATCCGAACCCCAAACCACAAATCTAAAACCCTAAACCCTAAACTCTAAATCGTAAATCCAAAACCCTAAACCCTAATCCTTAAATCCCAAACCCTAAACCCTACACCCTCTACCCTAAAGGCAAAACCCTAAATCCTAAATCCTAAACCCCAAAGCCCAAACTGTAACCCTGAAACCCTAACCCCCAAACCCTAAGCCCTAAATCCTAAACCCTAAACAGTAAACCCTAAACCCCCAAAATCTTAAAAATCCTAAATCCTAAACCCTAAACCCTAAACACGAAACCCTAAATCTCAAACCCTAAATGCTAAACCTTATACCCTAAATCATAAACCCTAAACCCCAAACCCAAAATCCTAAACTCTAAAATCCTAAACAATAAGTCCTAATCCCTAAATCCTAAACCCCAAACCCTAAGCCCTAAATCCTAAATGCTAAATAAACCCTGAATAAACCCTAAACCCAGAACCCTAAACCCCAAACCCTAAACCCTGAACCCCAAACCCCAAACTCTAAATCCTAAACCCCAAAAAAAACCCTTCACCCTAAATCCTAAATCCCAAATCCCAAAAAAACCCTTCACCCTAAATCCTAAACCGTAAACCCCTAAAAAATCCTAAATCCTAAACCCTAAACCCTAAAATCCTAAACCTTAAACCCTAAACTCCAAACCCTAAAACCCTAAACCCCACACCCTAAATCCCAAACCCCACACCCTAAACCCTACACCCTAAATCCTAAATCCCAAATCCTAAACCCCAAACCCTAACCCAGAAGCCCTAACCCCCGAACCCTAAGCCCTAAACCCTGAACCCAAAAAATCCTAAAATTCTTAAATCCTAAACGCTAAACCCTAAAACCTAAACCCTAAATGCCAAACCCTAAACCCAAACCCTAAATCCTAAACCTTAAACCCTAAGCCCTAAACCCTAAACCCATAATCCCAAACCTTAACCCTTAACCCAAAACCCTAAATCCCAAATCCTAAACCCTAAAACCTCAACCACAAACCTTTAACCCCAAACACTAAACCCAAAACCCAAAACCCCAAAATGCAAAACCCCAAACCCCAAACCCTAAACCCTAAATCACTAAACCCTAAATCCAAAACCCTAAGCAACAAATCCAAAACCCCAAACCCTGACCCCTAAACACCAACCCCTACATCCTAAACCATAAGCCCTAAACCCTAAGCCCAAAACCCTAAAAACACTAAATCCTAAACCCCAAACCCTAAACACTAAATCCTAAACCCTAAACCATAAACCCTAAACTCGAAACCCTAAATGCTAAACCATAAACCCTAAACCCTAAAACCTAAACCCCAAACCACAAATCCAAAAGCCTAAACCCAAAACCCTAAACACCAAACCCTGAACCCCAAACCCCAAACACAAAACCCTAAACCCTAAACCCTAAACCCTCAACCCTACACCCTAAACCCTACACCCTACACCCTAAACCCTAAATCCTAAAACCCAAACCCTAAAGCCTAAACCCTAAACCCTAAATCCAAAACCCTAAACACTAAACCCTAAACTCCAAACCCTTTACCCTACACCTTGAGCCCTACACCCTAAACAGAACACCCTAACTCCTAAACCCCAAACCCTAATCTAAAAACCCTAACCCCCAAACCCTAAGCCCTAAACCCTAAATCCCAAACCCTAAATCCTAAAACCTAAACGCTATACCCAAAAAATCCTAAAAATTCTAAATCCTGAACACTAAACCCTAAACGCCAAGCCCTAAACCCAAATCCTAAATCCTAAACCCTAAACCCATAACCCCAAACCTTCAACCCTAAAACCAAAACTCTAAACCCCAAACCCTAAACCATAAACCCTTAAGCCCAAACCCTAAAGCCAAAACCCAAAGCCCAAAACCCCAAACGCTAAACCCCAAACCCAAAACCCTAAACCCTAAACACTAAATCCTAAAACACTAAACCCTAAAACCCAAAACCTAAAACACTAAACCCTACACCCTAAACCCCAAACCCTACACCCTAAACCCTAAAACCCTAAACCCTACACCCTGAACCCTACAGCCTAAACCCTAAATCCTAAACCTGAAACAATAAACCCCAAACCCTAAATCCCGAATCTCAAACCACAAACCTGAAACCCTAAACCCTAAACCCCTAAATCGTAAACCCAAAACCCTAAACCCTAATCCCTAAATCCCAAACCCTAAACCCTATACCCTTAATCCTAACACCCTGAATCGTAAATCGTAAAACCCTAAACCCTAAACCCTACACCCTAAACCCTACACCCTAAATCATACACTCTAAACCCTAAACCCTAAAACCTGAAACACTAAAACCTAAACCCTAAACCCTAAACCCAAAACCCTAAACCCAAAATCCAGAACCCTAAAATCCAAATACAAAACCCTAAATCCTAAATCCTAAACCCCAAACCCTAATGCAAAACCCCAAACCCCCAAACCCTAAGCCCTAAACCGTAAACCCCAAACCCCAAACCCCAACCCTAAACCCTAAACCCAAAAAAATCCTAAAAATCATAAATCCTAAACCCTAAACCTTAAACCCAAATCCTAAATCCCCAACCCTAAACCCTAAACAACAAACCCATAACCCCAAACCTTAAACAATAAATCCAAAACCCTAAACACCAAATCCTAAACCCTATACCCTAAAGCATAAACCCGTAACCAAAAACACTAAACCCTAAACCCAAAACCCCAAACAGTACACCCCGAACCCCAAACCACAAATCCTAAACCCTAAACCCTAAATCGTCAACCCAAAACCCTAAATCCTAATCCCAAAATCCCAAACCCTAAACCTTATACCCTCAACCCTAAAACCCTAAACCCTAAGTCATAAAACCCCTCAACCCCTAAACCCTACACCCTAAACCCTACACCCTAAATCATATACCCTAAATCCTAAATCCTAAACCTAAAACACTAAAACCTAAACCCTAAACCGTAAACCCAAAACCCTAAACCCCCAAATCCTAAACCCTAAAATTCAAACCCAAAATCCTAAACCCTAATCCTAAACCCCAAACCCTCACGCAAAACCCCTAACCCCAAAACCCAAAGCCCTAAACCGTAAACTCCAAACCCCAAACCCCAAACACTAACCCTAAACCCTAAACCCAAAAAATCCTAAAAATCATAAATCCTAAACCCTAAACCCTAAATGCCAAACCCTAAACCCAAACCCTAAATCTAAACCCTAAACCCTAAACAACAAACCTATAACCCCAAACCTTAACCAAAAAATCCAAAACCCTAAACCCCAAATCCTAAACCCTAAACCCTAAACATAAACCCTTAACCCCAAACACTAAACCCAAAACCCAAAACCCCAAACGCGAAAGCCCAAACCCCAAATCCCAAACCCTAAACCCTAAACCCTAAACCCTAAATCCAAAACCCTATGCAGCAAATCCCAAACCCCAAACCCTAACCCCTAAATCCTAAACCATAAGCCCTACACCCTAAGCCCAAATCCCTAAAAATACTAAATCCTAAACTCTAAGCCCTAAATCCCAAACCCTAAACACAAAATCCTAAACCCTAAACCATAAACCCTAAACCCGAAACCCTAAATGCTAAACCACAAACCCTGAACCCTAAACCCAAAAACCCCAAACCATAAACCCCAAAGCCTAAACCCTAAACCCTAAACACCAAATCCTAAACCCGAAACCCCAAACACTAAACCCCAAGCCCAAACCCTAAAACCCTAAACCCGAAACCTTACACCCTAAATGCTAAACCCTACACCCAAAACCATACACCCTAAACCCTAAACCCTAAAACCTTAAACCTTAAACCTGAAACACTAAAACCCAAACCCTAAATCCTAAACCCAAAACCCTAAACCCGAAGCCCTAAACAAACCCTAAACTCCAAACCCTATAACCTACACCCTACATCCTAAACCCCAAACCCTAACCCAGAAACCCTAACCCCCAAACCCTAAGCCCTAAATCCTAAACCCCAAACC